>CM040983.1:29826237-29838854 GCA_022985145.1 Pangasius djambal | reverse complement strand
AGAGTGGAGAGATCCCCAAGACTCTGACTCAAATGTTCACACACTTCCTGATCTTTCAGATCAAACACAAGGACCAAAAGTACCATCAGAAATGTGACCTTGATCCTCAGCAGACCAGAGAGAGTATCCTGGCACTGGGAAAACTGGCTTTCCAACAGCTGGAGAAAGGAAACCTGATCTTCTATGAGGAAGACCTGAGTGAGTGTGGCATTGATGTCAGAGAAGTGTCAGTGTACTCAGGAGTGTGTACCCAAATCTTCAGAGAGGCGTTTGGGCTTCACCTGGGGAAGGTGTTCAGCTTTGTACATCTGAGTGTTCAGGAGTTTTTGGCTGCTTTATATGCATTTCTCTCCTTCATCAGCAGAAATGTAACAGAACAACAAACCACTGATCTGTCTGATCTTTTCAGAAAGTCAAACATGTCTGATTTCCTCAGGAGCGCAGTGGACAAGGCCTTACAGAGTGAGAATGGACACCTGGACCTGTTCCTCCGCTTCCTTCTGGGTCTCTCACTGGAGTCCAATCAGACTCTCTTACGAGGCTTAATGCCACAGACAGGAAGCAGCTCTCACAGCAAACAGGAAACAGTGGAGTACATCAAGGAGAAGATCAGGAAGAATCCATCTCCAGGGAAATCCATCAATCTGTTCCACTGTCTGAATGAACTGAATGATCATTCTCTAGTGCAGGAAGTACAAACTTACCTGAACAGAGGAGGTTACAAGTGTCTCAGTGGAAGCAGACTCTCTCCTGCTCAGTGGTCAGCTCTGGTGTTTGTGTTACTGAACTCAGAACAGGAGCTGGATGAGTTTACATTAAATAAATATGACCCATCAGATGAATGTCTTCTGAGGCTGCTGCCAGTGGTCAAAGCCTCCAGAAAAGCTGAGTGAGTATTTTTTTTCATAAATGTATTATTTCATGATTTGTTATTTTATTGTAACATGCTTTCACATCTACCTTGGTTGGTTTGGACCAATTAAACTTTCTCTTTAGTTTGGATCTCTTTGGACATATGCGAAAACTATACCTGTACTGTACATACCAAACAACAGAAGCAGTGTCTGTGTAAAATCAGAGGTCAGATTTGTCAGAGAACAGCACACACCAACTACTATACCGCCTCTGTAAAAATAAACATATAACTCACTGTAGAGTACCACTGGTACTGGAATATTATTAACTGGTAGTGTACAGTTCTATAATTCTTTATTTGCTGTAATAAAATGTACTATATCTGCAGTGTTGGTTGTAGAAACTTGAATACAGATCAGAGTGTATTGTTTGTAGGCTGCTCGCTCTCACATGTGTGTGTTATGTACATGACCTAATGGTCTTATAATAAATTGTAGCTGAGAGATTGTGGAGTGCAGAAAGACGTCCCTGCTCCTGTAAATGTGCTGATGTGGCGTCCTGTCCTCTGATTTCTGTGTGTGAGAGAAACACACTGACATTTCTGTTACATGTCCAACTTTAGCTGTATTATGGCTGTGTTTGTGTGTTTGAGATCAGTGTTCTGATATTTCATCATTTCTTTTCAAGTCTGCGTGGGTGTAATCTGACAGAGGAAAGCTGTAGAGTTCTGTCCTCAGTTCTCAGCTCAAACTCCTCCAGTCTGAGAGAACTGGACCTGAGTTACAATAAACTGCAGAATTCAGGAGTGAAGCTGCTCTCTGCTGGACTGGAGAATCCACAATGTACACTGGAGAAACTGAGGTACACACACACACACACACAGTTTTCATCTGTAGTAATTGTAATTGTAGTGACATGATATATTTTCATTGTTGTGTGTGTGAGATGAAGAGTAAATGTGATGTATATAAAGATTTTATGTAGTTTATGTTTTCGATGCTAAAACTGAGTGTGTTAAGTGTGAGAAGGTTTTCTTTCTTGCAGGATGCGTTACTGCAGTATTACAGATGAAGGTTGTGCTGCTCTGGCTTCAGCTCTGAGGTCAAACTCCTCATCACACCTGAGAGAACTGAATCTGTACTATAATAATCCAGGAGAATCAGGAGTGAAGCTGCTCTCTGATCTACTGAAGGATCCGCACTGTAAACTGGAGACACTACAGTGAGTTACTGACTTACTGCCTCTTTACTGTACTGTATGATATTGAATAATATTCACTGTATTATTATTTTTAGAGTGTGTGTGTTTGTGTGTGTTGATGTTTATGCTGATGTTGTTTATTTGTCTTTCAGAATTAAGGATAATAAACTCACCAGGACTGGCGTATGACAGGAATCTCAAATCAAACCTCTTTTCCAGGATAAAGCAGTTTTGGTGAAGTGTTAGAACCCGTCCCACATTTCCAGCAGTTTGGGAGCTGAATCATTCATTTTCACATGTAGAAGTTCCATAACAATAACCGTGACTGATCACATCCTTTTATCCACTCAGCTACAAGTTACTTCAGGCTTTAATAACATATTTTACAATCCAAAGTCAAATCCTTCAGCATCTACACACAACACAGAGATATCGTCACATCATTACACTGATTACACAAATACACATCCATGTGTTGTAGCTGTTTATAGCTAATTTTTAGCTCCACATTTTTAATTAACATTTGTGTCTCCACTGATGATTTTTTTTCCCTCTAAAAATGATTTTCAGACCTCTGTTCTTTGTTGCTTATCTGGTTTTAATGGTAATCATGGTAAGAACTCTGTTGCTTGAGTTGTTGCTGTTATGGTGATAAATTGACCTCACTTCTATCTGACCAGTTCCTTGGGTACAGACCAGTAGGGTTCTTGTCCCAGACTTGAACAGTTTTTGCTGAACTATAACTAGATATTTTTGACTGCCTAATATATTTAGATTTTTTAAAACTGTAACTGAAAAGCTTTAAGTACATGCACTGTATATATTTGTCATTTAATACAGTTTTGTATATATGTTGTATACATGCACTGTCCACTTTATTAGGAACACCTGTACACATTCGTGCAGTATATTGGCAATTTATAACATCAAATAACAGCAAAAGATAAAGGTGTTTTTAATTTATTTATCCTCAAGAGATGTTTACTGTGGGACAACGAGCCTCATTTCTGTTTATTAACATTGATAAGTTTATTTATTTACTGTGTTTCTGCAGTTATGAGGTAAATTAAGATAACTATCATGTAACGTTTAATATTTACTAAAGAGATTTTACAGAATTTCTTAAATAAATTTAAATGATTAGAAATAATTAGAAGTGTAGAATTAGAATTTTGCAGTAGTCATGGTGATGATGGTGATGTCACAGAGACAGTGCAGATTTTTTCATTAGGACTGCTGAAGGTTTGTTCATTTCTATTTCGGGAGCTTCATCATTCACACTCACAGATTCAGGTGAGAGAGATTTCTCTGTGTGTTAAAACTGACAGGTGTGTAAACTTCACCACACCACAGATTAGAAATACCTTTAGAAGACGAGTGTATGACTGCGTGTGCAACTCAATACTAATATTTCATTACAGAGAGTGAAAACAGGATTTGAAGTAAAGACAGCACTGATCCCATACCCAGTAACAGTATTGGGCTGATACCAGCAAAAACAAAATGATGGATCAAATATAAGAGAAAAAATATCAGATATCGGATCCTGTAACAAACAGAGGAGATTGGAATTAGAATTTGGAAATAAAGAGACTCAACTGCTTTTTCCTTTGTTAGGATCATTTTTTTGTTATATGTATACATTATCCTATTTATTATTTTCTTTCTCGTGCAGTTTTTTTTAGGTCAGTTAGTCACATTTATTTATTATAGAAGCAGGGGAGAGGGGAAACAGCTGAGAAATTCTCACTTTTATGAAAATGAGTAGTGAATATAAAAAGCTGCTTTTCAATTCATTCAAAATAACTTAAAGCATATAAATCAGCATAACCATATAAACTGATAGATTTCAAAAAGCTTAGTGAAGACTGCTGTGTCACAACATCTCCCCCTAACTTAATAACACCTGTACTTCCGTGGCAATTGTACAGTAATACAAACATCCACAAAAGTAATACAAACATCAACAAAAGACCTAGTAGCTCAGGAGTTTACTATATCTTCATTAGTTTTTCTTCTTTTATACTTTACCCATTTACTGAACGATGTCTTGTTAACCAAGCATGTACAACTTGAACGTCTATGTGAATATTAGAACAGTTTGACTGCACCTAAGACATATCTTGGTTTCAATCTTACTATCAAGGTTTACGTTACATAGTCCTTCAGCCACATTGGCTTCCTTCTGACACACTGTCCTTCTGTTGGTCTATCAACACTTTCTGTTGTTGAGGCAAAACTTGGTTGTTCCGCTGACCTGAGATCTGTATGCAATGGTGCCAGATGAGACACGTCCCATGTCCGTCCATCATTCAGTTCGTAGCTGTACTTTCCTCTTCTCCTGATAATCTGCATAGGGTCACTGAATTTTGAGGTTCCTTTCATAACATGTGCCGGTTTTCTCACATGTACACAATCCCCTTCCTTTAGCTTTGGAAATTTTGCTTTCCGTTTTGTATCGAGGTACGCTTTCATTTTCAGTTGTTTCTTCTTTACATTCGTTCTCAGTTTCCTTGTAACAGGGGTTATGTCACATGGAGTGAGGATTGACAACTTTGTTCTCATCTTTCTTCCGAACAAAAGCTCAAAAGGAGACGCTCCTGTCGTGGCGTGAGGAGTAGCTCTGTACGTTTGCAAGAATTCTACCACAAAAGAAGTCAGAATAGCATCCTTCAGTACCTTATTCCAACGTTCAACCGCTCCATTTCCTTCAGGATGGTATATGGAGGTGCGAATGTGTTTGACATCTCTCTCTTGCAGGAAATCTTTAAACTCCAAAGAGAGAAATTGAGGGCCGTTGTCAGTAACAATCTCCAGTGGATTCCCTTTTTGGCTGAAGACTGATGTCAGAAAACTCGTAACAGTCGCTGCTGTCACGTTCGATGTGAATGCCACTTCTGGCCATTTCGAGTAATAGACAATTAATGTAATAGCATATCTGCAGCTAGCAGGACCTATCTCAAAAGGACCCACCACATCCATGCCAAGTTTCTGCCAAGGTTGCAATGGTGGACTGTACTTGTAAATCCATCTTAGGCCATCAATATAGCTCTCTCAGCCTTTGCTTGGTCCTCACAATTCCTTGATGGCACTCGTGAGCTAGAGTGACCAACCTTGAATGTAAACTGAGTGGTACAATCAACCTATGTGTTCCTCTCAACACAAATGAGTCATGAATGGACAGTTCATCTCTTACCGGAAAGTAAGGAATCATGTCATCAGGCAAAGTTTTAGCTGTTGCCGGCCAACCGTTCTCAACATACTTGTGGAGTTTGATGAGCTCAGGGCAGGACGAGCACTCAACAGCGAACTCGGTCAGCGGCACAGCTGATAGCAGGGTGCTCACGGCAGCTACAGTTTCTGGTTCAGAGTCCCCATCAGGGTTAGTTTAATTTGTCAGGGGTAAGCGTGACAAACAGTCTGCGATGAAAAGTCTGTATTCCATATCATAATTAAAGCAAAGCAACATGGCGGACCATCGGGCAACTCTCAGTCCAGCCCTTCCCATACCCTTAGTAGTCAAGAGGGTAGTCAATGCCTGATGGTCCGACCTCAACTTGAATTTGATGCCCCACAGATACGTTCTCCAACACTCAGTGGTCCAGACGCAAGCGAGGGCTTCTTTTTCGACTACTGAATATTTCCTCTCTGTAGCAGTCAGAGCTCTGGAAGCGAAAGCCACAGTCCTTTCCGATTTATCTGGATGGAGCTGGGTCAGAACACCACCGATACCATAATCCGATGCGTCTGTTGTGAAAATTGTAGGCAATGCAAGGTCAAATAAAACCAGTGCAGAGCTCTGTGCAATCAGTTCTTTGACTGTCTGGAAACTCTGCTGAGCTTAAGTAGTCCATATGAAGTCTAAGTTTGCTCTAAGCACATTTCTCATAGGTTCGACTACGGCTGCAAAGTTTGGAATGAATTTTGCGTACCATGCCGTAAGACCTAAAAACTATCTTAGCGTAGACGCGTCCGAAGGAGGTGGAGCATTACATATTGCCTCCAGGTGGCTCTTATCAATCTTATCTCATCAATCCCTCTTTAGAGATGGTATGGCCCAGGAATGTTAGTTTTTCCTAATGAAATTTACATTTCTGCTTATTTAGACACAGCCCTTCTTGAAGTTTGTGCAGCACTGTTTTTAGGTGAGCATCAAGACTAGCAATAGAGTCACCAAACACGATGACATCATCCAGATAACACTGGACACCTGGAACATCTTTGAGGATTGTGGACATCAATTTTTGGAATGCTGCCGGGGCTGAAGCTAGTCCATAGCAGACTCTTTTGTAACGGAACAGACCCTCGTGTGTCATGAAGGCAGTAAGGTCTCTGCTATCTTCATGTAAAGGGACCTGATGGTAGGCATTTGCAAGATCAATTGTGGAAAACAGCACTGCACCTCTCAGCTGCGAAAACAGTTCCTCAATGTGTGGAATGGGGTAACTGTCTGCAACGATTGCCTTGTTCGGTTCCCTGAGGTCCACACACATTCTGATATCTCCCTTACTCTGTTTCCCTTTATGCACAGATTCAAAGAAGATATTAAGTACATCCCCATTAGTGGGTTTCCACTTTTCACAATATAGAATATAGCGGGTACCGAACAATGTCCATGTGTTGCCTGAGTGTTAATGCGTCCCAGCACAGGAAGGTTATCCTTGGAATATGTGACAAGATGCACATCAGCATGTTCCAGAGGCAATTCAGAAAAGTACTGTTTGTATATAAGCTCTGGCAACAAAGATACAGAGGATCCTGTATCCACAATTAGTTCCTGCATTGTAGTACCGGACAATGTGCTCATTTGGACATTACACAAAATTTTGTTTGGTGCTGGAGATATGCTAGTCATGTACAGGACAGTCAGTTCAGGAACTTCAGTTTCTCTTATCTCTTGCAAAATGTCCACTTTTGCCGCATGATTTGCATGTCTTATTTAGAGCCGGGCACTGCTTAGAATTAGCTAAATGACTGCTTGAATTGCAACGATAGCATCTGCATTCAGTCTGTACTCTCATCCGACTCCGTTGCTTTAATTGTGTTTAAACCCTTATGTGCGTTCGCTTCTTTTCTCACATGCAGTCTCTGTACTGATAGTTCGGCAGGTTTTGTGAACTCGCTAGCATTGGCCATTGCATTTTCAAGCTGATTTGTGATTTGTATAGCTTTGTCCAAAGTTAAATCTGCTTCAAGCAATAAACGTTCACGAATTCGGTTGCTATGCACTTTCTCAATGATTTGATCTCGCAGCATTTCCTCTTCTTTGTGACCAAATGCACATAAAGACACCATATCACGGAGCGCGGCCACATATTGCAGAATATTTTTGTCATGCCTTCGCTCTCTTTGTCGAAATTTGTGTCGCTCTGCGATAATATTAACTTTCGGGACAAAGTGTGCCCTGAGTGCAGTTAGTGCAGATGCATAGGTCGCATCCGTATTTGGAAGGGTGTAAAAGATTCGCCAGGCAATGAAGCAGTGTAGCACGCTTTCTAGTATCAGGCCAGTCATCCCCCTCTGCATGAATCACCAACAGATAGTTTTCAAACATCTGTATCCATGTACTGAACGGAATTGCAGGTTCCCCCGGGCAATGCAAATATGTAGAAGGAAAATTAACTGCCATCCTCATCGTCAATTTGCTGTGTCACCAGCATAAATCAGAAAAGAACACACTTATCTTAATACATTCATCTGTTTTTTTCTGAAGCACTGCACGACCAAAAACATCAACCCTCTCCTTCATTTACATGTATCATGACATTTCCTTCCAACAACTCCCCCTAGTGGTACTTCTTAACCAACAGACTTCCTAATTGAACACAACAAAGACGATGGCCGTGCTCATGATGAGAAAGTGTAGGAGAAGAACGTATAGGAGCCACGTAAATATTCATGTGTGATGTCATGTGACTGGGAAAATATGGGAGAGTCATTAATTATTTGAGAGTTAAAGCACCTTGCGGTTGGTATGAAGGAAGGGGGTGAGCGTGGGAGCACACATTTGTTTGTTGACCGTAAATTCATTCAAAGTTTTTGCCTTGATTCAAATGATCTCCCGATACTTCAAGAAATGTTGATGCCTCAATGTTAAGTATTCTGTGGAGAAAATAAACTTCAAGATGCAAATGTAATGGATGATTGACGTGTCACAAGTTATTCCCGCATTCAGCTCCTGCGGCTTTGGTTGGCTTTTAGGCCGCTACAGAATGAGCTGATCATTATTCACACTGAGCAGGTAGAACACATTGAATCTCCTGAACTCCACATCTCAGTGTACTTTTAGCTAGTTACAGCCTCAGTTTCTTCCTCTGTTCTTCCTCAGTTTAACTCCATGTCCTGCAATGCGATATTAAATACGTGTCTGATGGGAAGAATTGAACATTTCCTGGCCCCCTGATGAGGTGAGATACTCTTTCTCCTCTCACACATTCAAGATTTCAGCAGTAATGTTCTGAAGCAAATCATCAGGTGGATAAAGTGTGTGTGCGTGTGTGTGTGTGTGTGTGTGCAGTAATTCATATAAGCCAGCTGTTCCAACATCTGCTGCAGTGATACGATGCAGAAGGACAAGCTGATGGGAATTATCCAGGGGAAATGTCAGGAGTGTTTGCTACACGTGGCTGAATCTGAGCAACAGTATTCCTATTTCTTCTGGTTAATTATGGATCGCTTCTGTACTTGAAATGGAATAAGTACTGGAGTATTTATGCTGTAAATAAACAATTCATCTTCTCAATTCAATAAACTTAAGTATCTGATTACAAGAGCACTCAACTTTTTACTGCTCCATTCTACTAGTGACTATATCATACTTTGATGAACGCTATCCAGCACAGAGCCGTGTGTGTAAATAAAATAGACCGCTGAAAGCGAAAGTGAAACTGGAGAATAAAACGCCTGAGTTGTTCTCAAGCCTGCCTCCTGCTTCCTCATTTACGCCCAAACCCGTAAGTTTTGCTACAGTTAATAAACAGAAAATGAGGCTCAATGTCCCACAGTAGACACTATGGAGTCTCATGAGGATAAATAAATTAAAAACACCTTTATTTTTTGCTTATTTGCTGTTACAAATTGCCAATATACTGCATGTGTGTGTGTACAGGTGTCCCTAATAAAGTGGACAGTGAGTATATACAACATTTATACTAAACTGTATTAAATGACAAGAATACATACAGTGCATGTACTTAAAGCTTTTCAGTTACAGGTTTTTTTTTAAAATCTAAATATCTTAAACAGTCAAACTTTGATGCAGTGATGCATGTTACTTTCTAGTTCAGCTCTTTCACTTGATTTATCACATGAGCTTACTTACACTCATATACATGTTTACTGTAATTAGCTGGTGTGAGATTACAGAATAATGAATCCTGCCTGGTGTGAACTGAACACCAGAGAAGAACATTATTAATCTCTTACCATCATCATAATGATTATTAGCAGGAAGGAAGGCAGAGTTTTATTTCATGCTTCTGTTCTTCATGAGACTCTGTGATGAAAAATCAGTACAATCTGATATCATAACATTTCAGCTGCTTCTACATTCTTCAGCTTCAGGTTCATTGTAGTCATGCTCAGTGATGTGAGCTTACATTTTGAAATCAAGACAAATTTTCATGTAGAATCAGATAATATATTATGTTTTTGTACTGAAATAATGTACCAGTGATGGAAGCATTCAGTACTTTTTCACCCGAAAAACAAATGTTGAATAAAAATGTGGAGCTAAAAATGAGCTATAAACAGCTACAACACATATGTATTATACATGTATTTGTGTAATCAGTGTGATGATGTGATGATATCTCTGTGTTCTATGTGTGTCTTCATCTACATCTTCATGCATTGTTATTTATTTATTTATTTATTTATTTATTTATTTATTAAATATTACTCTCTCAGGTTTTATACCATGTGACGTACTGAAAACGTGTTTCCATCGAGTGAATTTGAATTGTTTCAGAATCAGTGTTTACTTTGTGAAGCCTCTTCCCTCTCTGGCAATCACCCATAATCTCATAATGCAGAACCAGAGCGAATGCTGCTGGCACTGATGACGACATTACAGACATTTAGAATCTTATAAATTATATTAAATTTATAATTTTTATGTAAACAATTTAGGCTACTAATTTTGGATAGAAAAACTAATAACAAGTTTTTGCTCAATATAGCATAGAGAACATAACCTTTATGTGACAGAACACATTTCAGAGAGCCCAGCGACCCTATGCACATTAGTGTTGAAAGAATCTCCTCGGTACCTCATGCACTGCTCAGAAGTCTCCTGCCTCTGCTCTACACACACGCTGCACCCAAGGAGGCTGCTGCAACATGTAGCAAACATAGACCCTACCATGAGACCTGAACAAAACAAATGACAGACAATGCCAGCAAAGTACACAAAATCAAGATAAACATTTTTTATAACAAGAACACATATTTGACATGGCCACAGTTAAGTGAGTACATATATACAACCATATGAAAAGATTGTCGGATGTACAGCCACCTATAGGAATGGTCAGAGGGAGTTGCACTGTGTGTTTGTAGATTTGGAGAAAGCGTATGACAGGGTGCCATGAGAGGAGCTGTGGTACTGTATGAGGAAGTCAGGAGTAGCAGAGAAGTATGTCAGAGTGGTGCAGGACATGTATGAGAGGAGCAGGACAGTGGTGAGGTGTGCTGTAGGTCAGACAGAGGAGTTCAAAGTGGAGGTGGGACTGCATCAGGGATCGGCTCTGAGCCCCCCTTTCTGTTTGCTATGGTGATGGACCAGTTGTCGGAGGAGGTCAGACAAGTAATGGTGAGTGTGGGAAAGAGGTAAAGAAGCGAGTGCAGGCAGGTTGGAATTAGTGGAGAAAGGTGACAGGAGTTCTGTGTGATAGGAAAATATCAGCAAGAATTAAGGGGAAGGTGTATAAGACAGTGGTGAGACCGGCCATGCTGTATGGTTTAGAGACAGTGCCACTGAGGAAGAGACAGGAGTCAGAGCTAGAGGTAGCAGAGCTGAAGATGTTGAGGTTCTCTTTGGGAGTGACAAGGTTGGACAGGATTAGGAACGAGTACATCAGAGGGACAGCTCATGTTGGACGTTTGGAGGACAAAGTTAGGGAGGCCAGATTAAGATGGTTTGGACATGTTCAGAGGAGGGAGAGTGAGTATATTGGTAGGAGAATGTTGGACATGGAGCTGCCAGGCAGGAGGCGAAGAGGAAGGCCAAACAGGAGGTATATGGAGGTAATAAATGAGGATATGAAGCTAGTGGGTGCAAGTGTTGAGGATGCAGAAGATAGGGATAGGTGGAGAGTGATGATTCACTGTGGCGACCCCTGAAGGGAAAAGCCGAAAGAAGAAGAAGATATGCAGTAGCACTTTTTTTCATTTTGTCTGAAATTACTCTGAGATTATATTTTTTCTTCACCCAGTGGCAGGTTGCTTGTTCCCTCTTCCTCATCCAAGACCTGACTGATGGCTTCAACCTCTTCCTCAGCCCCAGCATACACCTCTTTCAGGACCTCTGTTTTATAAAATATCATTTTCATATTTCATTAAGTGGTAACGTTTTCATGTTATTGACAGCACCTTCAGCATTTATCACAGTAATATTGTCAGTTTTCCATATCAGTTCTTTACTCACTCAGTTGTTTGTCATTTGCTTCAATATCCTTGAAGAAACTGGCCATCAGTTCCTGAGCCTCAGCTTCAGCCTTAGCTCTTGTCCTCTGGCTCATCTTTTCACCTGAAACAAAAGCTTTTCTTTATTAAAATAATTATAAAAGTCGATGTTTACAACCTTATCGTGTTAAAAAGCAGTCAATGAGTAGCATATCTGGAGCACTATAAAGTGTTAAGAGGTGATGTTTAGAAGTCAGTGCTGAGCTTCTTAAACTGCTGTTTTAACATTAATATCAACAATACATTATTAACAATATATTAACAATATTATATTAACAATAATATCAACAGTTGCCCAACTTTGTCCTTTTTTATTTGTTGTTTTGTTCATTTTGTACATTTACTCACTCAGATTCTGACTGGTGTTCGTCTCAGTGGCATCCACAAAGATATCCATTAGCTTGGTTATCTCTCTCGTGTGGTCCAAAAAAGTCAGTAACAGATTTGTCTCCAGTAGAAATGCTGCGATCCTCTTCAGCGTCTTTTGCTGCGATCCTCTTCAGCGTCTTTTGCTGCGATCCTCTTCAGCGGCTTTTGCTGCGATCCTCTTCAGCGTCTTTTGCTGCGATCCTCTTCAGCGTCTTTTGCTGCGATCCTCTTCAGCGTCTTTTCCTACGATCCTCTTCAGCGTCTTTTGCTGTGATCCTCTTCAGCGTCTTTTGCTGCGATCCTCTTCAGCGGCTTTTGCTGCGATCCTCTTCAGCGTCTTTTGCTGCGATCCTCTTCAGAGGCTTAACGTGGTCTGAAGTGAACCGTCAGTGTGACTGAAAAATGCAGCTCACCATTATGACCTCATAATGTAGAAAAATTCCATCACAAAATTCTACTTTGGGTTTTGCCTCCACAAAAACAAGCCAATGTTCATATGGACACATTTC
>CM040983.1:29814524-29826137 GCA_022985145.1 Pangasius djambal | reverse complement strand
TATAACGAGAAAAGCAGTGGGCCTAATACTGAACCCTGCGGAACGCCACACTCTACCCGATAGCGCGCTGAGTGAACACCACTTAAATCTACAAACTGATAACGATCTGTTAGATAAGACCTAAGCCAGTCGAGGGCTGTTCCCTTAATGCCTACTACCCTTTCTAATCTATGGATAAGGATATTGTGATCGATAGTGTTGAACGCTGCACTGAGATCAAAATGACAATAAAGCTCGACTTGACTTGACTTGAGATCAAAGAGAGTAGAAAAGAGATTCGCAGCCATGTGTGTGAGTCCCTTTGTTTAAAAGAACAGTGGTTTTAACAAAGTTTGCAGCTTCCAATTACTCAACACTGTAAAACTTTGAAAGAAATAATAGTGCCTGATTTTACACCATTGGGAGAGGGGAGAATTTCTCTCAGTACAATCTCAGATGAGAGAAATGTAGGCCTCCACTGCTTTTCAGCCAGATCGCGCACAGCGATCAGCCTAAGAGAAAGAGATTCTCTCTTTTCCAGTCCATCCCCATTGGCCTTTGGACCTAGAATATATATATATATATTATATATATATGTGACGAACGGGACCTGGACACCAACACAGACACAGCACAGAGAGTCTTTAAGTCGGGAGAAAGTGTTCTTTATTTACAGTGAAGTGAAGTAATGTGAAGTGAATTTAAGCATGCAGGGTGAGGAGTAGGATGTGAAGGCGAAGGCTGGCGTGGCAATCTCGGGGTAGCGGAGCTCTGAGGAGTCGAAGGTTTGAAAACGGCAGCATTTACAGTGGCACGGGGGTGGCTGGCGGCAGAAAAGTCTCGTCTTCCTTGCTGATATTGCCTTCTGAAAGAAGAGACAGACAGACATAAACTATATTGCCTATAGTGAGTATCGACGGGAGAACCCATCAGCTTTGCCATGCTGTGCCCCCGATCAGTGCTCCACAGAGAAGTCAAAATCCTGTAGAGAGAGGAACCAGCGGGTGACTCTGGTGTTGGTGTTCTTAGCCTTGGCCATCCATTGGAGAGGACCGTGATCGGTGATGAGTGTGAAATGCTGCCCTGCTAGATAGAACTGTAGCTCCTCCACGGACCACTTAATGGCCAAGGCCTCTCTCTCTACAGCTGCATACTTTCGCTCTGCAGGGGACAGCTTTCGGCTCGCAAAGAGGACCAGGTGCTCCTCCCCATCAAAGCCCTGCGACAAAACGGCCCCGAGCCCCATCTCTGAGGCATCTGTGTGGACAACGAAGGGGAGATTGAAGTCAGGGTTCCTCAAAACGGGCGAAACCCCAAAGAGATGATAGAGGTGTTGGAGCAAGCGGTTGTAACATTGGAGATCGGCGAGAACAACCCTGTCTTCCACAAGCTCGCTGCCCCGAGCACACGACCCCTGGGGATGGGAGGCTTAGGCTCATGTGCTCTGCCTATGGGACGCCCCAGGACCTGTCCATGCCCACAGATCCGGCCTCCCCACGACCCCTCGACAAGCCCTGGCTGACTGGGTGTGCCCTACGCACGCCTACACTCCCTGGTTACCCACTGTTGCCATGAAGGTGAACGGACACCTGCTCATTGCACTATTGGACTCCTGAAGTACCATCACCCTGGTCCGGCCCTCTAACTTCCCCGCGCCCAAGCCTACCAGCTCCCTTAAGATAAAAGATTAAAGAACTGCTGGAGCCAGGTGAGTGTCATTGAGGGGGTCCTACAGCAGCCAGAACAACTTCTGCCCGACACACAGACTTCCTGGTACAGGGGACTTCTCTACCAAAAGACAGAGCGACAAGGGGAACCCTGCGAGCTCCTGGTCGTTCCCCAAAGCCATACCAAGACCCTGATGCACCTGGTTCACTCACATCCTGGGAGATCATCTGGGGGCTTGCAACACACTGCAAAAAAATAAAGGACCACTTCATTTGGCCAGGCAAGGATGCAGAGGTCTAGAGGACTGGGGACACTAGGGCTGGTTTGACTATTTCAAAAACTGCTGATCCCCTGGTTGAGCTTCCAGCTCAAGTCCTCCCAACTATTCCAGAGCCAACAAGAGTCTCTTTCTGCTGCCTCCCTCAATCTGCGCACAGCAACCTTTATCTCCCTTCTTACTACTCCCAGGGCTGTGAGTGTCTTCCACACAGGTTGTGCAGGGAACCCCCTACAGCCAACATCATCTGGAAATAGCTCTGCCACCGTTTGTCCCTGCATTGTTGGACCAGGTCCTGGTATTTGGTGGCTTTCCTCTCCGAGGCCTCCTCACACCCTTCTTCCCATGGGACCATCAGTTCAATCAGGATGATCCTCCTTACCTCCTCAGATCATATGACCATATCAGGCCTCAAGGATGTTTGGAAAACCTGGGGAAACTGTAGTTTCCTTCCCAGGTCCACCCTCATTTCCCATGTTTGTGCTGTCTTCAGGAGGCTATTCTTCATGTTCTTGGAGGAGGATGGCTTCTCCCCTTCCCTGATGAACTGAATGGATGACGCCGGTTTCATGTGGGTCTGGCGCTTTTTATGTCTCACCTGTTCCAAGATGTCCGCCAGCGCTCTGAGGACCTTGTCATGATGTCATCTGTATCTCACCTGGCTAAGTGCAGTCTTTCACCCTGCCAGTATGTGTGCCAACATTCCTCTCCCTCCACATAGCTTGCTCCTTGGATCCTCCCTCATTCCCAACCTGTGAAAGTTTGCTGGAAGTTGGAAGAGTATTGTACACTGATCAGAGCAGGAAGGTCATGCGAAAGGGCCACAGTCTCCAAAGTTCAGGCCATGTGATCTTCTGCTTTGGCAGTTCCCATTTTGTCCAAGCTCCTTGAACTCCAAGTTCCACGGCCCTGGACCTACACCCTTCCTACACACTATTCCCCTAATAAAGAAAAGAAAAAGACCCAATAAAATTATAGTTGTATTTAAAAATATTTATACAATCAACCTTATACAATCATAATTAAACTTAGAAACTTAAGGCCTGGCATAAAAGTAAAAAAAAAAACTTAAATTAAAATTTAAAGATAAGGGAAAGATTATGCTTTGATATAAAGGGAAAGGAAAGGTCATGGTTAACTATAGAGGTAGATGAAAGGTTAGGGTTAGGTATAAAGGAAAGGTATAGAGGGAAAGGAAAGATTATGGTTAGAATTAGAGGAAAAGAAAAGTTACGGTTAGTATGGAGGGATTTCCTGTCATCTATATCAATATCATTTGTTAATCAGTATCTATGCAACAGTGTTGAAAAGTGACCTTAAATCACCTCATGTATTAACTTTCAGAGCTTCATTTATATGCTACACTGTACCATTTCTGGTGCATTTGGAAGGGTGACTTTGGGCCTGTGATCCTTCAAAGATGTTCTGTGAGAACGGAGTGGTGTGACCTCATAGATGGAGTTTTTTAAGGTGAAGGCTAGTGTTGTTTATGAAAACATAAACTGACTGAACTCTCGCCATGGTTAAAACTGAGATAAGGGGAAAGTGAAATAATTGGGGTGAGAGGCAGGTGTGTGAATAAGAGAAAGAAGAGAAAACTCCATCCAATGAGATCATTGTTTTAGAATTGTATAAAAGCATGGGCCACGATTATGTAAATCAGATGCTCTGCAGACCATCTCGGCTTTGTTGTCTGATTCAATAAAGTCTATAGATTTTTGGCATCCAGAACCCGTTGTCTTTGTAACTCATTTTTCTTATTCTGATTTGTAGAAGTATTTGCCACGACATATTTACTGGCGTAGTCGGCAGGATTGGACAGGAGCCAGGAGCGCCGCCACGGCTGGGCCCGCTGAGGCAGATCGCACAAACACCGGCCGGGAATGAAGGTGAGCATTTTTGCTTTTAGTTTAATTGTTTGTGTGGTCTGCTGCAGATCGGCCTAGGGCGGTAAGGGCACTCTGTTAGGCTTCACCAAATTAAACAACCAAATTACGCAAGGGGTTTTTGATCTCAAAAAGGTGTAAACTGCATGCAGAATATATTGCTGTTAAGTGGGCCTTGATGGATAACAGTAATATATAAGTAGTGTAAAGAGTAAAAGAGACAAAGAGATAAGAGAATAAGAGAAGAAGAGCGCAAAATCCTGCGGATACCGCTTCTCACCTTGTGGTTTGATGTGTAACATAGTGAGCATGCTGCTGTGCTAGTGGAAGAAGACTAGGCAGAGATTTAGCGGAGGCACTGCATCAAAACAATGAGCTCGTATGCTGCTGTGCTAGTGGAAGAAGACTAGACAGAGATTTAGCGAAGGCATTGCACAGGGAGAAGGTCTGTGCGGGCAGGTCACGCAAGACGTGTATACACTCAAGAGGAGTGTGAATTATAGAGAAAAAGACAAAAAAAAGGGGTGTATGTCTTGTATGTTATATGTTACTTGTTCCGTGCATTATTTGTTGAAGTTTTGTTATTTCTTAAGTGTTGTCCCTGATTGGGGGCTCTGGAGTGTTTGTCTTTTTCCTTGGTGAGTTCCTGGTGAACTTGGCCAATCTGACCCCATATCATATCATATCAAGTGCTCTGTAAGCCCACTGTCACTAATCAGGCATATCATAAGTGGCACATAGATCCTACAGTGAACGCTCCAATTTATCAACTCAATGTTACATTTAGTTGGGCACTGGTTGCTCTGTTTTGAGTGTTGTTCTCTGTGCTAGGGATCTCGGTCTTGTGGCACTTGGTATTGCTAAAGTGTGGTGTACAGTGGTTAGAGTAACTGCAATTCTGTGACTGGGAGTGTGTGGGAGAGGTGTCCTTGTTTGACAGGTTCCACTGGGTGGGGGCATTTCACCTGGAGTCCTAATATAGGGAGTCTTTATTGTTTACATAAGAGTAAGGGAGATTAAGTTGATAGAAAGTGAAGGTGTAAATTGTGTGTGTGTGAATATCATGTGGAAGATGCTCGTTTGTGAGAGAGAATAGCTGCTGTGTTTGTGTGTGTGGGTGTGTGTGAGTGTGAGCAGCAGAGGTGAGAGTTGGGCTACACTCCTTGTTTCTCTGCATGATACCCAGTGTGTGAATGCAAGTTTAAGTGTGCATGAAAAACAATAACCTCTGGGTTTGGCTGGATGTTGGACACGTGCCTCTCCTGGACCATCACTTAAGTGTGGCTTGGTGGAGATGGACGTGACTATAAGCATGCTGACTAGAGGGAGTGAACACAAAAAAAAAAAAAAAAAACCAACAGAGTCTTGGGCTGATGGTATTCCTAGTTTGCGACCTAGCAAGCCGGTATCAGGATGTATTTTTGATAGACTTCAAAGCACTATTGTAAGTCGCTCTGGATAAGGGCGTCTGCCAAATGCCGTAAATGTAATGTAAATGTAAATGATGAGCTCCGTAGATAAGGAGACAAGTGATGAATGATGAGCTCCTTAGATAAAGAGACAAATAATGATTGTGGGAGCCAATCAGTAAAAGGAGGGTATGCCTGTGTGTGTGTGTGTGTATGTGTGAAAAAATAACAAGCAGCTTGCGAATATCTTGGACATTTGCCCAATCAGTCACTTTGCCATTGCAAGAATATCGTTTTTGGATGCATACATATAGTCAGTACTTGATGCTCTCATGATAGTCCTCACTAGTCAAGAACCTCTTTCTCTGCAACCTCTGCAACCTCTTTCTTGCCCAACGCACTGCAGAACCAAGTACTCTTTTCTAACATGTTCTAGTTCACTAGCTGCGTAAAGAACATATTCAGGGTTTGGCAACTGCAAGGTTCTTGGAGGATCCAATGTATTATGACCACTGGGCTCTTCAAAGGTGCTGCGCCTTGTTGTTGCTGGGATGTCAGGCAGACCTCTGTCATCCTTCTCCTTTTGAATGAGGTATTTCGTCTCCTGTCCCTGCTGAATTCAGATGAAATTTATTACAATTATTATAAACAACACCAACTTCAAACTTGTTAATAGAACACTCAGGAATTAAATAATAACAACAAAAATATCTCATCTTGACCATTCCACCAATACAGGTCACTCATTTAAATAAGGAGCTAATTAGGTTACTTACAATAGAAAACTATCTGTTACTCAGACAACCACTATAAATCGTTAAGACGTTTATTGTGATTGTATAAAAATTATGTAAACATTGCAGTGCAGCACCTTTAATTTTTGTGACAGTAATATTTAATTAAAAATTAATACTGTTGTTTGAAAAATTGAGTAAAGTTCTACCTCCTTGTCTTTATGAAACATCTCCCATATAGTTTTTCGTTGTAAAAAGTGTTCTGGTCCTGGGAAAAGATCACAATGTTGGTAACACTGCAGCACTGATGTTTGCGGCTAACATGATTTAAAAAAAACATATTGAACAATTGTGTCATACAACAGTTTTTATACACATGAGCGCATGCAGAGAGTGCAAAAGTTTTAGGCATATTAGATTTTAAAAAATGCTTTAAGAAAGTTATTTACATATTTTGCATCAATGTGCCACATTTAAATATCAATTTACATTTCCAAAAATTAATTTTGTTTTTTACATACAAAATCCCAAAAAAGTCTAATTACAATTAATAGCAAAATGAAGATTTGCAAGTGTAAACTGCCTCAATAAAGCATTTTTGGTGAAGACCAAACATGCCTAAGATTTTTTATAAATGCACTTAACTATATCCAAAGTAATGTAACTGTTACATATCTAATTTTGGAAGTTAAGTTAAAGTGTAACCTTCTAAAGTGGACCGTGCCACTGAATCAAGCTGCTGCATAAATGCCATCTGAATGAAAAATATAAAGATAAAAAGACTGCAGGTTACTTTTCCTTGGTTAAGACATCAATTAGCAAAATGAAAGAAATAAACATAGTAACCTGTAGTTTTCTAATATTTCTATCGCACAATTTGAACACGCTAATTGTCAGGCCGTTTGTCTTTCATACAAACATCCATGAAAACTAAATCATCTGATTAACTTGAAACGAAATTAAATACAAAATAATACTGATTCTACTAATAATAATTTAAATATTTTTGTCTCACATACCTTTCAGGCGCTCGAAATGGTGAAAACCGTGAAAAACTGGCGTGACTAACGGTCGATCGTTCCAGTGACGTAAATTTAAGGACGGATCCATAACACAACATCCGTAGGATTTTGCATAAAACCTGTTAAAATGATAATCATAGCATTTCAAAATATAATTTATTTGAATTTGGTAATATTTCAAATTGGTAAAATAAATTCAAAAGGAATAATGCTTTATGATTTCACCTACGTATTTTATGTACAATGGAATATTCCGCCACCTTGATTGGACTAAAAGTTTTAATCACTTCTTTTCTTCTGACTGCTTTCAGTGGGACAGACACGTACAGAGAATGGTGTAAAATTCGCTTTTTCCACATAAAATGATTTGGTGTCGTGTTATTTGCTGCCTGTTTGTGGCATTGTCATTAAGAGTCAATTTTTTCAGAAGATGTATTAATGGGTCCTGCATCTGAAGTGGAAAATTTTAAGTATGTGCAGGATAAAATGAGAGATTTTTTGGGTGTAGAAAATGTGCATGATGTGATATCTGTAGAATGGCTTGAGCTAAGTGGAAACAAGTACTCGTGCCAGAAGTCAGTGATCGTAACCGATGTAACTGAAGGTGTTCCTGTATTTGGGCTCATGAAAGACATATACATTGCAAATTCTTCATTGTATTGCTTTGAATGTTAGATTTATAATACAGTGGGTTTCAGTCATGATTTTGTATCTTATGAAATTGAGGTTCCAAACCTTGCTCAAGCCACTGAGATTGTGGATGCAGATAAAATTGTGGATTATACATCATATTATACACTCAGTTTTAAGAACCGTACTTACCTTCCTCTCAAGTATTATCTGGGAGATGTGTGTGAGATTTACAAGTGCACCACTGACTACTAATTTACTAAACAAAGAAAAGTGAAGCCATTAAACAGAGCATGCAGTTTAGGCATCTTGTTTTATTTATTTTACATTGTAATTCCCGTTTTACTAAATGACTGCCTGAATCTAATAGAATTTTTATTATTTTATTTTAAGGATCCAAACTCAAATTTAATTTTATGTATACTTGGCTACTGTTGTAAATAAGAAAAAAAAACACATGTTCAATTTTGGAGATTTATACTGGATACTGTCTGGTGTACAAGAGGTTTTCACAATATAAATTGATTTTGTCAGCATGAAATAAAATGTTATGCTTTTCTGATTTGCAGTTCTTGTTCTCATTTGGTTCAAAAGTTAAGTAATGTAAAAGAAAAAAATTAATTGAATTACTTTAATAAAAAATAATAATTAAAATTGTTTTCTTAAAATAAGAAACATTGTGTTCTTAAAATAAGGAAATATGACTTGAACTGTCTTGTTTCAGGAAGTACTGTGTTAAAATATAATGTTCACTTTAAAAGGTTTTTTAATTCACTGAAAAAAATCGTTAGAATTAGCATTTTTTTCTCGAAACAAGCAAAATAATCTTTTACTCTTAATTCTAGGCTAGTTAATTTATCTTGGAAGAAAAAAACAAGATTTATTGCCTAATTTCAAGATTTTTTGGCTTTTTTTTTGCAGTGTATTGTGCTGTTTTTATGTTTGGTCCCAGTAAAGTGTGCAATCATTCCCATTTCCCACGTGTTAATTTATGTTTCATTTATTAAATTTAATTTATATTTAATTTATTTAGGTTACCACAGTTAGGGTAGGGGATAGGATTCAGATATTGGGTTATGTGATTAGAGACCTCTATATAAATTCATATACAAATGATTATATAAGTGTTATGTTTCTGTTCAGTAGGTTCAACCAAGAAGAATGGACTTGGGATTTGGAGTCAAAGTGCTAGAAAGTAAGTGCTATTTTCACTCTTATTGCTATTATATTCAAAAAGTAAGTGCTTGATTGTCTTCCACTCTGTAAAAGGTAAGTGCTTTATTCACTCTCCTATTTAGTGTTTTGTGTTCAATCTTATTTTTTATCACTCTCAATTTGTGTCATTCTCTATCATCTAAAATCCAAAAAATAGAAACATTTTCTCCCTTGGTCCCTCATCCTGCCTCTTGTTGTCAAACCCTGGTGTCTATTTATCCAAATGGACAGGTTTTGTTGTTTTATGGCTCCCCTGAAACCTTAATCTCATTTTGATAATCCAGAGACATTTTAAGACCTACATGTTAATCTTTTTCAATGGTCATGAGAATTAAAATGTGGTGTAGACTTTTGGTTTAAACTTCGGTGTGCTATATTGAATCTGGATTCTGCCCTTGTGTGGAAAATGGAAACAATGTAGACAATAAGGATATCCCTGGTCTGATCTTTAAAACTTGATTGTTTTTGTATGGGTTTGTATTTAGAGCGATTTCTTACCCCTTTCATTAAGTGCCATGGGAATCCATGTTTTTAATCTGTGTATCCATCTCACTTCACTTTTTCCCCTCTCTGTTTATCCGTCCTAGGTAGGTTGGCTTCCAAACCTGAGCTTATTAATTTATCCAAACCATGTTCTTTAAAATGATTGATTACCTGTGCATTTTTTTGTGTTATTAGTGATGTTATTTATATGTTGTTTTAACCTTAATATTAATGTGTTTTTAGTTTCACCTATGTGGCATTTGTGACAGTGTGCACATGTTCAGCTACAGTTAAGATTCAGAAATGCAATAGCAGTTAAAGGGAAATGTTTGTTTGCTTAGTAGTTTGTCTCCCCCTACTGACTGTTAAGGATAATCCTTCATAATGTTGAGATTATCATGTGACTGGTCAGATGATCCATAAGGAAGTTAGTGGTTTTCCATGCTGTCCGACTGTACAGACATAGCAGTGAATCATCATCCATCTGCATTCATCTTTGGCCTTTGGTAGCTTCGTCGGTTTCATTATTATTATTTATACATCTTGAATAGTACATGATTATTTTTTATGTATTCATAGTTTATGCAGATAGTTGTTCATGTCAGCTGAATTTTCTCATTGGATTGTATGGGAGCTACAGTGCATTCCTTTTGCTTTATTATTACTCTCATTTGTTTGCCTATTTAATTTCACGTCATCAATAAGCAAGAAAAGCAGCATGTTTGAGTTAAATCTATCATTTGGTATATTACATAGACAGTTGTAAGAAGTATTTATTTCATGTGCACATTGTGAATGTAAGTTCATATTGTTTTATTGTTTTCCTTTCTATTTCATAGTTTTACCTCATCCTTATTAAGAAATGGAAAGAGACATTCTGTGTCTGTAAACTTTTGATGAGGGTGGAGTTGTAGTAGTAGTAGTAGTATAGTAGTAGTATACTTTATTGTCCTCGAGAGGAAAATTGTTGTGGACTGCATGTTGGTGAAGACATACAATAAACAAATAAAAACAATGATAAAAAGATAAACTCAAAATAAGATCAAGATTAGCTTGCTGAGGAAGTATATAGAGGACAGTACAGATTATGCAATAAACAATGTTATTTGTATTTAAATTGAGATTCTGGATAATGGGAATTCCTAAAATATATTTTATTTTCTTGTAGTATTGTTCCCAAGGAGTCGGCCGCTGGAGTTGTGTGGAAGTGAATCTAGAGCGGACAAGGATGTCTTTAAGGTTTTTATTCTTCCTGTAGGCTGAAAAGACTTTGAAATTTTGCAAGGCAGGTAGGTATTATTCAGTGTGTTTAAAATTGTTTTTGATTCTGTTATTTAGTATTGACCTGTTTGGAGTCCGGCAGCAGGGTGTTTGGAGATTGGGTCTTCATCTGTTTAAGCGTTGTGGCTTTAATGTGTCAGATATCTTTTACTGTATCTCCTATGTCTGAGGGCTTTGAACAGAACCTGGGTGGCGTCATGAAAATCTTTTTCATCTGTGCATATGCGGTAAAACATATATGTTGTGATTTCATGATCCCTTACGTAAGAGGCTTGTGTAAGGGATCATGAAATCACAATGTATACATGATCCCTTACGTAAGAGGCTTGTGTAAAAGGCTGTGTGTGTCCGTTTCTTTGAAATAAACCTTTGTTTTGAGTGTCCTAGAGTCCTCTGTTGGTCCACTCAAAAACACTGTTGTGTCCAGAAATTGAATTGAGTGTTGATTGATGTTGTGTTTTACTGTGATATTTGGGTGGTGTGTGTTTGTGATTGTAATAAATTGGTCAAACTCTTTTGCACCCTGCTGCCAAGCTCCAAAGATGTCATCCAAGTATCTGTAATAAACCAGTGGTATGAGGTCACATTTTTAAGAAGGGTTGTTTCAAAATTTGCCATGTATATGTTTGCATACACAGGTGCAATTTTTTTGGCCATTGCTATGCCTTGAATCTGCAGAAAAATCTGCGAATCAAATTCAAAGTCATTTCAGGTTAAACTAATCTCTGGTAATTGTAAAATGTATTTATCTGGTCTAGATGGGTCCGGATGGTTTTTAAAGGCTTTTTTAATTGCTTTCAGCCCTAATTCAGTTGATACACTATATTACGAAAAGTATTCGGTCACCTGCCTTGACTCACATATGAACTTAAGTGCCATCCCATTCCTAACCCATAGGGTTCAATATGATGTCGGTCCACCTTTTGCAGCTATTACAGCTTCAACTCTTCTGGGAAGGCTGTCCACAAGGTTGAGGAGTGTGTTCATAGGAATTTTTGACCATTCTTCCAAAAGCGCATTGGTGAGGTC
>CM040983.1:29789770-29805842 GCA_022985145.1 Pangasius djambal | reverse complement strand
AACCATGATTGGATCACCGTCTGATCCCAAAGAACTTGACCAGGCAACTGAATGCTTAGAATCAACGTTCTGCAACTCGCTAGATAAGGTAGCTCCACTTAAAAGAAAAATAATTAGGGAGAAAAAGCTAGCACCCTGGTATAGCGATCACACACGAACTTTAAAACAGACCACTCGAAAACTAGAACGTAAATGGCGTGAAACTAAATCAGTAGTATTTCAAATAGCATGGGAGGAGAGCCTTTTGAGCTATAGAAAAGCTCTTAGTGCTGCTAGATCAGTGTATCTCTCCACCCTAATTGAAGATAACAGAAATAATCCTAGATTCTTATTTAATACTGTAGCAAAATTAACTAGGAATAAGACCACAATAGAAACACGCACACAGTCATTATATAGCAGCGATGACTTCATGAATTTTTTCAATGGTAAAATTGAAAATATCAGGCAAGAAATTCAGACTATTAATTTAAAACTGGGCAGTTTTATACCTAACCCTGTAGATGATAATATAATAATATTAGATCAACAATTACAATGTTTTACTCCCCTTGAAGAGACTGAACTAATTTCACTAATTTCATCATCAAAATCATCAGCCTGTTTACTAGATCCCTTAGCTACTTGTTTCCTCAAACAGATAATTCCTGAAACAATCAAACCTCTTTTAAAGATAATCAATTCTTCCCTTAGCATTGGCTATGTTCCTAAATCTTTTAAATTAGCAGTTATAAAGCCCTTGATTAAAAAACCTGACCTTGACCCCTGTCAGCTGTCTAACTATAGACCAATATCTAGCCTCCCCTTTATCTCCAAGTTCCTAGAAAAGGTTGTAGCACAGCAGCTATGCTCATACTTACATAGGAATAACATTCATGAAATGCATCAGTCAGGATTTAGGCCTCATCATAGCACAGAGACAGCACTGGTAAAAGTGGTAAATGACTTACTACTGGCCTCTGATCAGGGTTGTGTCTCCTTGCTTGTGTTGCTTGACCTTAGTGCAGTTTTTGATACCATTGATCATGCTATTCTCCTCGATAGACTAGAAAATGTAGTGGGCATTAAGGGAACGGCCCTCTCCTGGCTCAGGTCTTATTTGACGGATCATTATCAGTTTGTAAACGTAAATGGTGACTTCTCTTCTCTTACTAAGGTAAAGTTTGGTGTCCCGCAAGGCTCTGTTTTAGGCCCACTGCTCTTTTCTTTATATATGCTACCTCTGGGCAAAATTATCCGTAAACATGGTGTTAGCTTCCACTGTTACGCTGATGACACACAGTTGTATGTTTCAGCAAAGCCAGATGATAGACACCAGCTTAAAAAAGTTGAGGAATGTGTAAAAGACATTAGAAACTGGATGCTTATTAACTTTCTCTTACTTAATTCTGACAAGACAGAAGTACTTGTACTAGGACCACATGCAGTTAGGAGTAAGCGTTCTGATTACTCTGGATGGCCTTTCTGTTTCATCATCTGCAGCAGTAAAAGACCTTGGTGTGATTATCGACTCTAGTCTTTCTTTTGAAGCTCATGTAGATAATATAACTAGGATTGCTTTTTTTCATCTCAGAAATATTGCTAAAATAAGAAATATAATGTCACTACACGATGCAGAAAAGTTAGTTCATGCTTTTCTTACCTCTAGGTTGGATTATTGTAATGCCTTACTGTCTGGATGTTCCAGTAGATGCATAAACAAGCTCCAGTTAGTCCAGAATGCAGCAGCAAGAGTCCTTACTAGAACCAGAAGATATGACCACATCACCCCTATCTTACCTACACTGCATTGGCTCCCAATCAAATTTCATTTTGATTATAAAATACTACTATTGACCTATAAAGCACTAAATGGTCTCGTGCCTCAGTACCTGAGCGAGCTTTTGGTCTTTTATGATCCGCCACGCCTACTTAGATCAAAAGGTGCAGGCTATTTGTTGGTACCTCGAATAGTGCGGGCTACAGCTGGGGGTAGAGCTTTCTCTTGCAAAGCCCCACAGTTATGGAACAGCCTTCCACTTAGTGTTCGGGGCTCAGACACAGTCTCAGTGTTTAAGTCTAGGCTGAAAACATATTTGTTTAGTCAAGTCTTTTGTGAATAGTTTTTTCTTAGGTACAGGGGGGTTCACAAGCATAGAGTGTTGTGGTGAACTGGGATGTTTGGATGCTGTCGCCCCCCCCACTCTCACACGTTCACTCAGGTTTGTCGACGGTGGAGTGGCTGGCTGCCTTATGTCCCAGGGTGCCCTCAGGTCTGTGTTAGCTTCTGGCTCTCCCTTTTAGTTATGCTGTCATAGCTAGTCTTGCCAGAGTCCCTGCTTGCACTCTGCATGCAAAGTATATTGTCCTTAACCATTAGAGGACAAAGCTTACCTAACAATCTCTTCCTCTCTCTCCATCTCTCTCTCTCCCTCACTCTCTGTAGAGCTACACATGCTACTTCTGAGATGCCAGTGATCCGGACCCCTTCTGTTCCTCCTCGCTGCCTGACCCATCCTGATGCCCCTTCTGCTCCTCCTCGCTGCTTGACCCATCCTGGTGCCCTACTTCTGGTTGGAGTTCTCATCGGTTGAGTTCGCTCACTGCTGCTGGGGGTGGCCCCATATGGACGGCCTGAAGAACCGTTTGGTTTGCTGGGGATGGTGCCACCTGGGGGCTGTGGAGATGGCTTGGGGATCACATATGGGGAGTTGTGCTGTAATGGCTCCATCAGTGGACATTGGATAGATTTTAACCAACCGGACTTCTTGCGGAAACTGACGAATTTATTGGTTGCACAGTTGCACTATTTGTCCTTATAGCGCACAATAATAGAAGGGATTTATTTATAATCGCACTCTCCGTTGCACCCAGATGAGGATGGGTTCCCTTTTGAGCCTGTTATCTCTCAAGGTTTCTTCCTCATATCATCTCAGGGAGTTTTTCCTTGCCACCGTTGCCACTGGCTTGCTCATTAGGGATAAATTCACAGTGATAAAATATACTGTAAATATTTGAATTTTTGTGAATCCATTTATTTCTGTAAAGCTGCTTTGTGTCAATGTCCATTGTTAAAAGCGCTATACAATTAAAATTGAATTGAATTGAATTGAATTATAGATTTTTGGCATCCAGAACCCCTTGTCTTTGTAACTCATTTTTCTTATTCTGATTTGTAGAAGTATTTGCCATGACATATTTACTGGCGTAGTCGGCAGGATTGGACAGGAGCCAGGAGCGCCGCCGTGGCTAAGCCCACTGAGGCAGATCGCACAAACACCGGCCAGGAATGAAGGTGAGCATTTTTGCTTTTAGTTCAATTGTTTGTGTGGTTTGCTGCAGATAATATATAAGTAATGTAAAGAGTAGAGAGATAAGAGAAACCTTGTGGTTTGATGTGTAACATAGTGAGCCCGCATGCTGCTGTGCTAGTGGAAGAAGACTAGGCAGAGATTTAGCGGAGGCACTGCACAGGGAGAAGGTCTGTACGGGCAGGTCACGCAAGAGGCATGTACACTCAAGAGGAGTGTGAATTATAGAGAAAAAGACCAAAAAAAAGGGGTGTATGTCTTGTGTATTATATGTTACTTGTTCTGTGCATTATTTGTTGAAGTTTTCTGATGTTTTAAGTGTTGTCCCTGATTGGGGGCTCTGGAGTGTTTGTCTTTTTCCTTGGTGAGTTCCTGCTGAACTTGGCCAATCTGACCCCATATCATTCGCAGCACCGGCTGTAAGTGCTCTGCAAGCCCTCTGTCACTGATCAGGCATATCATAAGTGGCACATAGATCCTACAGTGAACGCTCCAATTTATCAACTCAGTGTTACATTTAGTTGGGCACTGGTTGCTCTGTTTTGACTGTCGTTCTCTGTGCTAGGGATCTTGGTCTCGTGGCACTTGGTATTGCTGAAGTGTTGTGTACGGAGGTTAGAGTAACTGCAGTTCTGTGACTGGGAGTGTGTGGGAGAGGTGTCCTTGTTTGGCAGGTTCCACTGGGAGGGGGCAATTCACCTGGAGTCCTAATATAGGGAGTCCTTATTGTTTACATAAGAGTAAGTACGATTAAGTTGATAGAAAATGAAGGTGTGAATATCATGTAGAAGATGCTCGTTTGAGAGAAAGAATAGCTGCTGTGTTTGTGTGGCTGTGTGTGAGTGTGAGCAGCAGAGGTGAGAGTTGGGCTACACTCCTGGAATCCAATGTTTTTAAAAAAAAAAAAAAAAAAAAAAAAAAAAAAAAAAAAACACCACATCCCCTTATTTCTCTACATGATACCCAGTGTGTGAATGCAAGTTTAAGTGTGCCTGAAAAAAATAAACTCTGGGTTTGGCTGGATATTTGACGCGTACCTCTCCGTACTTAAGTGTGGCTTGGTGGAGACGGATGTGACTATATCACGCTGACTAGAGGGAGTGAATGATGAGCTCCGTAGATAAGGAGAGAAGTGATGAATGATGAGCTCGGTAGATAAGGAGACAAATAATGAATGATGAGCTCCAAAGTTAATTTGGAGACTGTGTGAATGTGGGAGCCAATCAGTAAAAGGAGGGTATGCCTGTGTGTGTGTGTGTGTGTGTGTGTGTGTGTGTGTGTGAAAAATAACAAGCAGCTTGTGAATATCTTGGACATTTGCCCAATCGTTATCGCTGTACTCTAGAGCACATGCCTGTGCATAAACGCTCAACACCGTTGATTTTACAGCCTAATTGTAGTTGTTGCAGTTTGGATTAGAATGTTTACTAGCATTTATGCCTAAAAAACATCATCATAGAAAGAAGAAGAAAAGTGAATTAGTTAAACTAGAGCAGTTACAATCAGTTATAAACATTTTCTGGAAACAAGAAGGTCCTAGTTCAGATTGTAGAATACATGTTCATTTGATCTCATGTAGAAAATTTGTGCATCCTTGTGGTATAATAATAATAATAATAAAGGCTAAAACTCATGCAAGACTAGAAGATAAGGGGAATTGGTTTGCACCCACTTTTAAAATCATAGAGTTTCATTTGGGTGATAGTATTATCTGGACAACTAATAGTGCTATAAGCCCAGTCCAACCATATAAAATCATAGTTCCAAAGATACAGCACCATTATGATTGTTTAGATGGTGCATGCTGTTCTAGGTGTGTATTTGGTTAAACAAGGCAAGTAAGTTTAATATAGTGGAGAGAGAGAGACTGCAGTTACACACGATTGAGTCTGTGGTTCTGTGACCTTGGGTATGTGTAAGTTTGTGTGTGTGTGTGTGCGCAAGGTACGTTAGGGAGAGCAGTATTTCAAAGGGTGAGATTAGGAGCAAAAATCTTCCAAGATACTGGTTTTGTAAGTTGTTTGGACATTCCCCTAACTGCAGTCATTGTGATCCTGATAAATTCAAGTTTTGTTGAATGGATTATGAGCTTGCTGAGAGCTGCACTAGATTGACATCTAAGTATCACATAATCTATTTCTCAGTGCCACATTACTGGGAACAGAATACTTTGAGGTCACAAGGGTTAGTATTTTTTAGATTAGTATACACTTCAACAAGGCCGACAGTGGAGGAGGTTTTTCCGTTTACATATAGAATATTGAGAAAAGCAATTACAAGTGGTAAAAGAATTAATATTTGTCGCCTACAACTTCAGTTTGCTGGGCATCACCATAGCCATCACCAGGGTTTTCTGAGTATATATCAGTACAGACGTAGTGAGCTGTTTGAGCAGTGCTATTCTTTTCGTTTTGACAGCACACTGAACTAAGACTCAGGCAAAGGAGTAACTGGGAGACAGTTAAATAACCCTGAACTTGAGGTGTCAGTAGTCTTAAGAAGAGTTACTTGACTTTCTGCAAAAAGAGTTATTGAACCTAAGACTGTAGAAGGGCTGACTCTAAGACAAATCTTAGTGACTTTTATTCCAGACTGTAATAGTGAACTGTCTCCAAGGAGGATGGCAACAGGCAAAAGCAGAATACAGGGACCAATCATGGCATCCTCACCCATAGAGTTATTAAAAGCCAGATATCCCTTATGTAAAGAAATGATAGAGAAGCACTCAAAGAAGTGGAGAAAGAGAACTAAAAATAAGAAAACACAGTGGCCAGAGGAGGGAACGTTTGATGTATCTCTGTGTGAGGAGATGGAAACACTGATAAAGAACTACAAAGCCAAGGACAAAAGTAAAGGGAGAGAGAAAGAGCTGAAAGTAATTGCATATTTTAAAGCAGAAGGAGAAAATACGCGGAAAAGCATGAAACAAGCCAGAAAAATGGTGAAAAAAGACAATGAGGAGACAGAAGAAAATATGAGAGAAATTTTCAGTGAACCACCTCCTTATGCACCTCCAAAAAATCAGCTTCCCATAATTAAAGGAACAGTACAAGTTGAAGGGACGACAGACAGGAGGATGAAGATGGGGAACCTCCCACCACTCGTTCTTCTAAAGTGGCCCACAAGACTCATAAAGGCAAAAAACAGTGCAGACAGACAACAAGGGAGCAGGAAGTAAACAGTTATGCTACTTTTACCAATATCCTGATTTAAGTGGTTATTGTGAAGAGGAGAAGCAAAGCTCCCCTGTAGATATCACAGAGGAGCAGGAGAAGTTGTTAACAGAGATGGAGAAATTGAACAGAAGCGTACGTACCACAATAAAAAGGGCAGAAAAATATTTGGATGAAGCAGAACAATTCAGTAAGAGAAGATATTCCGCAGGTTCAAAAAGGTATGATGTGCGTTAGAGAAAGCGGGTTACAAGAACATTATACATGGAGGAGGAGGAGGATGATGATGCAGAAACATGGTCACGAGATGAGGGAGGAAGACGGCTCAGACCACATGAACACTTACAAGAACCACAAAGATATGACAGTCACCTTCAATTGCCTATTCTGGTTAAGGGTGCTAGAGGGCACTATGTACCCTGGGCTACACAAGATCTCGATGGACTGATTACTCGTCTCCCTGACATCCACGAGGGAGCTGGGAAGTGGATTAAGGTGTTTGAAGAAGAAATAATGGGCAAGTTGTTGGCAATTGGAGACATCAAAGCACTCCTTGCCAAAATTTTAGGAGGATTAAGAATGGAAGAGATCCTCACAGCTGCTAACCTACAAAGAGCAGTGAACTCTCCAGTAATGGATGGGACACAGTTTGATCAATATCGTCCACGCCTATGGCAAACACTTAGGGCAGAGTATCCATCTCGCATAGACCCAAGGTTGCTGAAAGGAGAACAGCCGGGAGAAACAGAAAATCCCACCACTTATGTGCAGAGACAACTAAAAAGATGGAGACAAGAACTGGAAAAGGATCCAGAGGCAGATCCTGTGATGTCATCATTGTTCAGAACAGCAATAATGGATGCTATGCCACCATTTGTAAAAGCCAAATAACATGAACTGGCAAAGAAGGCCACCACCAAGAAGAAGAGGAGGACCCACTACTGGTCCTCGAGGAATATGTTGGGGATGTGGACAACCTGGACATAACAGGCGTGATTGCCCCACCAATCCATGGCAACAGCAACCTGGTGGTGAAGGGGATGGTTGGGTCCAGTCCTATCGACAATCTCCACAAGGCCCAGTGAACTTATGGGGTGGGCCTAATCAGGGGTACTAGGGGTGCCCAGAGAATTCTACTGGAGAGGGTCAGCTTCCAATTCTAACAACTGATGCTGATCAAGAACCTATGCTGCAGGTTAAAATAGAGGGCAAATTAACACCCATGATGGTAGACACTGGAGCCTGTTACACTTGTGTAAGTCCAAATTATGCCTCTCACCTCCCCATGTCTGGAAAATTTGCAAAGACAGTAGGATTCTCGGGACAAATGCAGCTAATTCCAATGACGATTCCAGTTAGTCTGCAGACTAAAGATAAAAAGGTAACCTTGCATATTTTAGTATTCGAACAAACTCCTGTTAATTTGTTGGGAAGAGATGCATTGTGTAAGCTTGGACTCCAAATCTGGTGTTCTCCAGAAGGAGTTTATGTAGATGTAACAGGGGTAAAAACTCAGATGGTGCTTTCTGAGCCGAAAGCTAATGTGTATTGGTTAGGACAGGTAAGTAATGAAGTAAAGCTAGTAACTGGTAAGTGGGGAAAATTTATTGAAGCGCAGATCCCAGGTGCAACAATTCCTAAGTCTGAGTATCATTGTACAATGTTATATGAGTCATCACGTGACCCAGAGCTTGAAAAAAGATGGTTAAAAGAAACAGAGGGTCAAAAAGTTCCCTTGGTGTCCAGATGCATAATTATAGGGAAACGGGGAGCTGCTATGCAAATAGATCCTTGTGATGATTAATGATTTTATTGACAAGTGGTTTCAGGTCCCTAATTCTGTTCCCCATGTCACTCTTTGTGTGGGAAAAGGCTGGGAATCAAAAGATTTAGGTCTCATGATGGCAAAAGCAGAAGGGAGTAAATAGGATGCTACAGAACATCCCTTATTTTTTCTTTCAAAAGATAAGTCATATATTAAGATTTTGTGTACTACTCTCACTCTCATGACAGGAATTCCACAGTAAAGGCACTGAGAGACTAGTTAACACTGTGTATCAAGAAGTTACACATGAGATGTTAAATGACACTGCAAAAGAGATGATGTATGATGCATTCTTACAGGTAGCGCAAGACAATAAGTGGTATAAGTGGGCTGAATACACTGCTGGTAGTTTGAATAAGGGTAATTGTTTGGTATGTTCACCTTCTCCATTGAGCAGAGTTGTAGTGGTACCGACCCCATTTGATTACAGACATTTTGCAGACTACAATAGGCAATACTGTGCGAAGAATTGGGATAATAGAACAGACTACACATATTGCCCAGCTGAGTGTTTAACATTTTTAGGCAACCCGCTTTATAATTTAATGCATAATACAGAGGCATGGAAAGGGTGCCCACAACTGGATGTTAGAATAAAGGAAAAACTTACAGAGACACCACCGCGGTATAACATAGATTACACTTTGGAGTATGAATGCTTTAACAAGTCATATGGGGAACATGATTTGGGTAAATTCCAAGGTAACTGTGCAGTAATATGGCACTTGGATTCCCGCCTCTTTGGTCGCATAGAATAAATCCAGTGGTCTGAAGGTCATGCACTAGCAACAGTAACCACCAGTATGACAGTAGTACTATCCAGCTCTCACGTAGATGACACTTGCATGAATCAAACTCTTACTCCACCATTGCGGTTTGTTTTGACTGATCATTTTTGGCTCTGTGCAGGGACACGCTTAAGAATAAATTTACCTAAAAATTGGAAGGGAATCTGCACTACGGTTGATTCAAAGAACCGTGATAGTTGACTGGGGGTATGATCAGTTCCTTGAAAAAACTAGAAAGTCTCACAGAGTAAAGAGAGCTTATGAGACAGATCCTAAGGTGTATATAGACTCAATAGGCCAGCCTAGAGGAATACCTGAACAATTTAAAGCAAGAAATGAGATAATGTCAGGATTTGAGTCTATTTTGATATGGATAACTCCTAACAAGAATACAGAGTCGATTAATTACATTTACTACAACCAACAGCGGTTCATTAATTATACAGATGCAGCACTTTCAGCATTAGACAAACAGTTAGATGCTACTAGTATAATGACATGGCAGAACAGGCAAGCATTGGACTGGTTGTTGGCAGAAAAAGGAGGAGTGTGTGTTATGTTTGGAGAACAATGTTGTACTTTTATCCCTAACAATACTGCCCCTGAGGGAGCATTTACTGAAGCTACGAATAAGTTGAAAAAGTTAAGGCATGAAGTAGCTGGAAATGCAGGGAGAGATCAGCATTCTTGGGATTGGTTTTCACTGTTTGGACATTGGGGAGCTATATTGACAAAAGTGGGAGTTATGATAGCAATTGTAGTGGTTGTTGCAGGACTACTGTTTTGCTGTGTTGTGCCCATATTAAGATCTTTTCTTGTTCAAGCAACTGTTAAACAGATGGCTCTTATGAACAAACCTATGCTTGATGATGATGGACTTCTAAGTGAGTCTGCTGGCACTAGTTCAGACTATAATCTGGACTGGCCCCTAAACCAGATTGGATTCCAGAGCAAGGGAAGGAAGAAGAGGATTCCAGTTCCTCCAGTGAGGACGAAGAAGAAGTAGTTATGTGATGAGCCATGCCCTGGGTGTAAGTGCTAGCCTAACCTCTCCCCAAGGGTGACCCTCTACGATATGCAAAGTATCTGGGTTGAAGAAGTTATCTGAAGAAAGACTTGTACTTTGCCTTTATTCTGATTATGTTGATTGTTGTTGATTGATTTTTATTGTAAGCAATTATGTGATTAAGCAATATTATAATCAATTTTGAGAAAGTATGTACCCATCAAAATTGTACTCTACATACCTGTGACAACCATGGGCAAGTGCTGAACCAAATGCATGCTCATGCTTAAAACACAATGTTGATTAGTATATTGACAGTTAGGTTAGGGAGACAGGATCTTTTACTACTTTCTAGTCAAGTGTGAGGGGAGACGTTTGGTCCTGTTCTCCACAAGAGAGCGGTTTCAGGATTTGGTTATTGGTAAGAAGAAGGAGTGATCAGGCATTGATCACTAGTTAATATGTATGAAAGAACCGGATTGTGAGATTGCTCTCTTGAGGTAGGTGGGGCTTGATAAGCCCCAGAGGAGGGGTGTATGGAGGAATTTCCTGTTATCTATATCTATATCAATATCATTTGTTAATCAGTATTATATCACTCAGTATCTATGCAACAGTATTGAAAAGTGACCTTAAATCACCTCATGTATTAACTTTCAGAACTTCATTTATATACTACACTGTACCATCTAGTACATTTAGAAGGGTGACTTTGGGCTTATGTTCCTGCAGGGATGTTTCTGTGAGAACGGACTGGTGTGACCTCGTAGATGGTGTTTTTTAAGGTGAAGGCTAATGTTGTTTTTGAAAACATAAACTGACTGAAGTATTTGCCACGACAGTTGTTATGCCGTAAATACTCTAATTACGGCAAGGCGTGAAGTTTGAACTTCGAGTTCACGGGGCGTTGCGCAAACCATTCGATGTATGCCATCAAAGTATCACGAGAGCGACTCGAAAGAATACGGAACAGTCTGCAATCGCGGTACTTCGATACCCGCGCAGCGCTACAGGCCAAACACACGTGTGTTGTTCTGCCATGATTGTCCGATGAATTTGAGCCCGGTCTTCGAAAGACCACAAGACCTCGGTTCGACACTGTTCACCTGCTACCGTGTGCACCCAGATGAAGTACAAGAAGTATCTCTTGGAGAAAAAAGACATTCCACGAACAACACATCATCGCTGGAGAAGGTATGTAATGTTCAATTTTATCAAGATTATACCCACTGTGGATAGCAGAGGGACTCGATGGGTCTGTGGCAAATGGCTAGCTTAATATTTATAAATTTACATTCTCAGTATAAGAATTCTTTGAGAGTTTTGCAGGAGTGTATCACAATGGAATCATATTGCAAAATAACATTAATACAAACAGTTTGAATAATTAGAACAGTGGAAAAGCTACGTTTTTTATTTCAGTACGTTCATGTTAATTGCAAGAAAAACAGCAATGCAAGGTCGATGTCAGACACAGATCAGTAAAATGTTTATTAGATCCCACCTTAATCATTTAAGTGATTTTAATGTAGTGGCAAAATGCTCTTGTTGATGTGTTACATCTTGTTTTTCAAGACCACATTTTTTTTTTTAAGTTGGCTTAACCAAAGCTTTCTAAGTATTAAATGACGATACCACACTTAATTTACTTAATTAACTGTGCATAATGATATTTGTACTTATTAAATAATAGTTTCAAAACTGTGTATGAAAATATGGGTTTGTGATAACTTGTTAATTGAGATAAAAGGACAGTGCCTTCCCAGTCTGACATAAGCAAAACCTAAATACATATCTCCACCATTGTAATCTGCATTTCACTGTTGCACTTGTCCTAAACAAGCATGCCCAAAACACTTGTCGGATGAATGTATGTATGACTTTAGATGGGTTTTCACAGGTTCACATTTATACACTTGTTCATGTTGTGTAGTTATTAATTTGACACTGTTGAATGAAACCATACATTCTCACTACTAATTAATGTCTTCACACTTGAAGAGATTAGCTCAATGCACATACCTGAAAGCAAACACTTCACAGGTATCAATATGCTATTGTTAACTCATATGTCTAGTTGTTTGAACTATGTTTACAAACTTTTGATTTTTTGAATGCTCTATAGCCTCAATAAGCTTGACATTTAAACTTAACAATTACTCTGGTTGTCCAAATTTTTTCTCTTAGGAATTTATGGGAAATATTTTTGTTGTATGTCTTGGGTATTACTTTAGTCACCATGTTATTTTTATTTGCCTTTCAGCAAGACCCAGCTTTGTTTGACATGCGTATCAAGCACGTGAATGATACTGTGCAGGTATCTGTGGAGAATTTTAATTACAAATTACTTTCTAATGTGTAGTATGTTGTATGTTATATATCTGTCGTTAGTCATAAATGTTACAAAATATTGCTTGAAGCAAAACGATTATTTATCACCCTAAATACTGCAATAGATTTTCTACAAAACAAAATATGTATCATATTGCAAAACAGCAGAACCAGACTTCAGAAGACCAGAATCCAGTTGTGATCATCAGCCCTGTAGAGACATCCAGTCAGGTGAGACAAACAATGAACACAATTGTTCTAAACAAATGATGTCCAATGAGTTTGATACTGGATTAAGTGCTTTCTAATGTTGGCTGTAGGGGGAGAGCGGGGCACAACCTAACACTTTTGATTTTGGCTCAATTACACAAAAAATATTTGAGTTTGATTAATATAGCTGAAGCTGTGGTTTACAGTGATAATATAACAGCTGTGTTGTTAGGCATGATGCAAAGAAGAGTAAAATACCCTGAGCTAGCTTCACAGGGCTTATTGTTTTTTTAAAATGGTTATTTCATATACATAGAAAGGTTTCATAAAATAAAACACAAATAAAATGTAATGAATGATATTAATAAGAAATATTAGTGCACAAAAACATATAGTGGAGCAGTGATACTTATGTAATGTGGTCAGCAGTGGGTTACAGGGAGTGTTATAAACAGGTTTTTACACAGGCAACATGCACATCTCTGTTACAAATGAGCATTTGAAGCTTGTCTGCAGAACCTACTGTTCTCATACAATTACACTGAAAGGAGTGCAAACATTACTGTACAACTTACCCCATGCCGTGGGTGAGATTAATTGTAACAGATAGGATATACAGATATTTACAGAAGATGAATATTAAGCGTCTGTATATAATAGATATATATCCACATATTTATCCATCCATCTATATCTCATCTAACCATCCTTCTAGTGTGGTTGGATACATGTACAGATATGAGAGAAAGTGCAGCACAGTTATGACAAAAAAATCATAATTGTCAATTAATTCCCTTGATATTGTACTTATAGTATCATTTTGATTAATGGAATTTCCATGATTTTTGTTTCATTTTTGTTATACACTTGAAGGCTTGGTTGTAACACTGTGTTACTGTAACTAACTCAGCTGGTGGAAAATGTTTTTCAAGCCTAAAGCCGGGCACACTTTTAACGACTAGCTAAAACATTCTAAGACTGTGCTCAACACACAGCGATTGTTTCCTTTGACTGAAGCAGATTTAAATACTTACACATGGAATTTGAACACCGACTGTATGGACTGAATGCAACTGGCTCTGACTTGACACATTTGATCATGATCTGTCATAATTATCATTCATAATCAGCATTTACAATCATTAAGTGTGTGCCCGGCTTTAATAACAGTTGTTAGGAGTTTCTGATGTTTCAAAGTGATGCTATGTTTTACATAACACACTAATTAAGATAATATAAGGTTGGTTTTGGTGACTTAGGCCATGTTCACACTGTCAGTTTTTGGGATATACAACTGTGTTTACGTACAAGTGTGAGTCTCCAAATGTCTCATTCACACAGCAGCTTACAGTAGCGTCTCAAATACTGTCTTTATGAATGTGCAGCAAGAGTCAAGCCGTATTCCGTTAATAGTAACCATAGCAACAATGACCAAAGTAATATTAAAGATGGTGAAGCCCATAAAATTTTAAAGTCTTACAAGAGTGTAACAACTTGGATTTCTAAACTTTTTCTCAGAATATAACCCCCTTCCCACAGCTACATAATATCTTTATAACCTGTAAGTGATCTGTAAATGTTGTTATTTATTGTTTTAATTATTTTTCTTTTCAGGTTTTTGCAGATGTTGATGAAAAACAAGATGATCTAGATGCACCTGACTGGTACTTGCAGGTAAGGAGAATGCATGTTATGCATACGGTACATGTTTGTGTATGCATGAGTATACATGTATATATTTTTCCTAAAATTTGTAAAGTACTGTTGATTTCATATTACCTTACGTGTAGTATTATGGCAGAACTTCTTGTATTTTATGTTTGAGAATTGATTTGTTGACTTTGACTTTCAGCAACAAGTGGTAAAGGAATCAACTATTCATTAATTTTTTTGCAGCTCTGCCAAGCTTTGTTGAAAGCAGTAAAGTTTTTTTTTTTCTTTTAATGCTAGTGGAGAACCCAAGTTTACATAGATGCATCAGTGCAGTCACTGCTTTTAAATTATATGTCGGGTCCCTAGATTTTTTTTTTTTTGTATTTGGAGACATATATTAACTGTATCTTATTCTGTATGTATCTGCATATGTAGTGTATGTATTAATATGTATGTATCTATTCTTACATATAGAAATTGATATTGATGATATGAAAAAAATAAAATTTAAGTTTAAGATAAGGTAAAATAAATCATGTAAAAAAAATACAATATAAAAAGAAATCATTTTTATTAAAAATTGTGCAAATTCTAAAATGGGATTGAAATGAAATGTGGATTGTGTAGACTTGTTAAAAGTTCAAGCTGTTCAAATGAGGAAAACATAAGCATGTAAAATGTTTGTATGTATGTTATTTAAATAAAATGGCATTATATAAATTAAACATATATTGGTGACATATATGGTCATAACGTACAATATTAGATAAACAATAATCATATACATAGTATTAATATATGTCGATATACTCATTTAATATGGAAAATTTATATATGTCATAAACTTACATCAACATATAACCAGAGATATGTATATATATGATAGCAATATATTGTCTTATTTTTAGCATATATGAAAGCATCACTTGTGATATAGGAACATATGTCATATTACATTTCCGTATGGATATCTCTATAAATGATAGGGAACTAGTAATCTGGCTCAGTGTAAACTGTTGAGCAAACCCACCCTGATAGGTTAGGTGGGTTAGGGCTATGGCTAGGGTTAGGGTTATGGTTAGGGGCTCACCCACCCTGATATCTTTTATAGCTCCCACAGTAGAAAAAGAGCAGAGTGCCATGTACTCAAAAAAAAAAAAAAAAGGAACAGATGTAATTTGTAATAGTTTCAGCTGTGCTTAGTGAGAAAGGAGGGAGAATAACAGGTTTTAATACAAACTAAAGCCCATTGCTAAATCTAATCAAACCCCACACCTATAGCTACTGTTCTGCCTGTTTCCAATAGCTATCAAGGTGACAAAAGAGATTGCCCGCTATCTGTTGGGGGTGGAGACTGGCTACCATCCTGGAGTCACCGCTTTACCATGGGGTGTTCTTAAGGCCAGAGGAAAAAGCTGGTTATTGCTTCTCGGCCTTTTGGCTACGATCAAGTGTCATGCCGGGCGACAATACTCATCGGCCGGCCCGAGTGGTGCGGCTACGGAATTCTGTACATGTGGAGCTAAGGGATAATGCGACGTTGGATGTCAAGAGGCAGTTTGGATGAGAGTGGGTCGTTTTGAAAATTCTTCGGGACCTACACTGCCCTCCAAAAGTTTGGAAACGCCTGAACAAAATAGGGTTTTTGGGCAATATTAGCATAAATCCTCTTTAGTTAGTGACCATTTTGCATTGATAATAAGGGACAACACTAGGCATCCGAGCAGTCAGTTTATTCAAACATTGACTTGATATATTACTCCAAGCCTCCTGGAGGATTGCCCAAAGATGATTCA
>CM040983.1:29698522-29713786 GCA_022985145.1 Pangasius djambal | reverse complement strand
GGGTGAGTAAAAAATATAATCTCAAAATAATTTCAGACAAAATGCAAAACAATAACTGAAAAAAGCCTCATATTAATGTTGCCGTGGTGATGATCACAGTTAACTCTTATTAATAACGCATAATACTCCATATCTACTAACCCTTTATTCTTAACAAGATGCTATAATGTTCAAAATATTTGAACTTAAACTAGAGTTAGGAAATGTTGAGGTTTAAATTGAAATGTTTTTGTTACAGCAGGAGAAAGTGCGGAGATAGTGATGAGTGCCGACGCTGAAGCGGAGGCTTTTAGTGATTTCCTGACTCTCCTCCTGGAGGAGATAAGGGACGAGATCAACCTGCCTCTGGGTGAGTAAAGAAATCAACTTCCAGTGAGGAAATAGCATTTGTGTTACACAGTTAAAGATAAATTGATAAAGTGCTCTCTAATAAGGTAAGAAGGTTTTTAAATAAGATCAATCAGCTCAGCAACGGCTTCCATTAATATTGGAATTAATGCATAGTTCTCCATAACTACTACTCATATATCACTTCTTAAGTACTGAAACACTAAACAGAAACAGTGTAAAAGATCGTTGCATTTAATAGGGTTTTGTGGATTAAATGAATTTCGAGTTCCTAGAGCATTAAAGAACTTTTACCTGAATGAAGAAGGTACTAATATTAATATCATGTCATGATGTCAGTAATGTACCTGGAGAACTGATGATATTAAATTAAATTAAATGAGGAATTGAAGTGAAACACTTTATCCGCCTCAAATAACACAATCTAAACATTATATCAAGTTTTAATTGTGAATCATGTGATTTTTTTTTCAGAAGAAGTTGAGGCTAAAGCTGTTGTTGAAGTTGAATCTGAAGTTGAGGCAGAAGGTGAAGCTGAAGATGAAGCTGAAGTTGAAGGTGACGTTGAAGCCGAAGCTGAAGTTGAGGCAGAAGTTGAGGCTGAAGCTGAAGTTGAAGCTGAAGCCGAAGGTGAAGCTGAAGTTGAGGCTGAAGGTGTTGTTGAAGAAGGAAAGCTAGAAGACCCTGAAACAGGAAACAGCACATCTCTGGGTGAGTAGAAGCAATCACGCAACATCAACTACTCAAAGAAATAAGTAAGTAAAAAACAAATAAATAAATAAGTAGGTAAGTAAGTAAATAGGTAAATAAATTGTAGCTGAGGCTGCAGTACAGCTAGTGGACGTTAAACTGGATGAGACTATACACGTAACTTATAAAAACATTCATAAGTGAAAATTGTAATAATGAAAATCTAAGTTCAATTAAAGTGGCAATAATGACATTATTAATAATTGTGACATTATAAATGATCGGAGAGCAATAATACAGAGAAGCCTGTTGAAAACACTGGGAATGGAAAGAAGAAAAAGAAAAGGACCAGGAGAGGAACACATCTGGGTGAGAAGGAGCGATCAGTCCCACTTACACAACTCTTTAAATTTCACAGAATCCCCCCAAGCATCAAATCCTCTGATATTACGCTCATTATTCAAATGTGTACAATAGTATATTGCCTGTTTATTGCAGCTGTAGTTCTTTTTATTCCTGAATTTCCAAGATTATAATACACATCTGGACAGCTGTTCATGTTTACGTGTGTCACAGCAGACAAACCGATGGTGAAGGCGGATGAAGAATCTGAGCTTAAAGAGGAAATCCAACTCCCTGAGACGGAGACCGTTAACAAGCAGATTCTGAGTATGCCATGAAAATGAGCGTTCCATATTATGATGACAATAAAATAGACAAATACTGACATTTTCACAATCAAAGCAGGAGAAGAGACACCGAAGATGGAGGAAGAAGCAGCGCTGGAAGGTGCTCAAGGTAAATAAAGAACAAAGACAAATAAATCACACGACTGAAAGTAGTTACAGCTGCAGCTTAACAACTTCACAATTTAAACAAATGTATACGTGAAAATTGTAATGAAGCAATTATAAATGGATTAAAGTGGTAATAATAATATTGTTCCTAAAGATGAAGTAAAGGCGAAGAAGAAGGTCAGGAGAGGAACACGAGGAAGAGGGAGAAAAATCAACTACGATTACGTTGAGGACAAAGAAGGTAATCATGAAAAATAGATAAAAGCACCAACAGACACAAGCAACCCCCAAGGACACACTATTCATAGTTAATACCCTTTATGTTAATCCAAGTGTTCCACGTATTAATCTAATTTACCTCAGCGTAAAACTTTACTACCTAAGTTCTGCGGTTTGTGTTGCATAACTCCTGCTGAATTCTGGGAAACAAGCTTGCACAGTGATTTCTCTAATTCTGTCCCACAGCTGAACAAAGTTGCGGGAGGAAAGAGATGACTGACGCCAAAGCACCAAGAGACCAGCATGAATGACAGACAGAAAGAAATCCACAGACACACACACGTGTGTGGACGTGCCGTGAACGAGCCTGTGAGTCAGGGTGGAGAGGACCTGCTCACTGCGTCCAGAGAGTCAGGAGAGTCCAGAGAAGATCAGCTCAAGAGACACCATCACATGCTGGAGCCTGATCAATTAAACACACACACACACACACACACACCACACACACTCCAAGCCCCCATCCTATCCTTAAGCCTAACCCTACCATCCCCCTATTCCCCAATCCCCCAAATAATTATTAACATTATTTTTAAAAAATGAATAAAAACTCTTTACACTTTACACTTTACTTTTGTCTGCTTTCTATGAGCAGTAATTATTTCTGCACATGCACTGAGTAGTCTAATAGGCAAGTGTCCAGTTTTAAGCTGATATTCCATGTGTGCAGCTTCACTGTAGACTGTGTTGAGGTCTGAGGCGATTCTGTGAGCTTTTCTCAGGCACTGTAACCGCTACATGTGCTGTGTGGTTGGGAGTTTGTAGCCTGTGATGAGTTCTGCTCTTCTCACTGCTCTCTGGACACCAGGCTGAAGTTGGCACTAAAATCACACACACAACTCACACAACACTGTGCATAAAAACTGAAGAAAAAATATGCTCAGTTCATGTGCCATCAAAAACATGAGAAATGCATGTGAAAATATATTTCAAGTCAAGTGGGTTTTTACTGTCATTCCTTGTACACAATGTGTGAGACGAGTGCAGGACAAAGAGCACACAGAACAGCACAATAAATACACAGGACTGTAAACTGTACACTATGTAGAATATCTGTAGCAGCAATCAGTATAAAGTTTCAAAATTGGACAACCTTGCTGAATGCCCCTTTCAGCCTCTGAGCCTGCTGAAAAAGACAACAGAAACCCTCATAGAATTTGTAATGGTTTTAATGGTTATAATGGGAATTGTATTGGTTTTAATGGAAACTGTAATGGTCCCTGTGGGTCTCTACTGGTAATTTGTTGCCTTCTACTGGTGCCATGTTATGTCAGGTGGATACCATTAAGGACCAGTATAATAGTAATGGTTTTAATGGTTAGCTGATGGTTTGTAATGGTATTTGTAGTGGAAACCATTAAAATTTCTGTGATGGTTTTTATTGTTTTTTTTTTCAGCAGACTAGTTAAAAAAAATTGTTATCTAATTTTATTTAGTAAAAACACAAACATTAATCACAGCTGGTGCTGAGGGAAGCCCACAGGAAACCGGTTCTATCCGGTTCAGCTTTCAGATGGATTATTCATTTATTATTTGTTTGAACATTCACAGGACTTTACACTCAAAGTGCGATATTTAAGGTAAGAGATATTTCGCTTCTGTGAAAAAGAATTTGCAAATGCCTGTTAATGCTAGATGGATTGTTGCTAAGCTAACGCGAACCTGCTTGTTCTTGCTAAGTGCCGTCCCTTAGTGGCTTAGTTTAGTAGCTAGCTTAAAGAAATTACCACAGCAGCCTCTCCTGGCGCATTGCTACTCAGATTTACACTAAAATTAAGAGTCAAGCATAGGTGTAAAAGTACTTCTAAATAACTTGCAACTTGTAAAATATTGAGCTAACATATTTTTTGTGGCTAACTTCGTTGTAGCTAACTAGCAAGCTACAGCTCCTTAGGCTACTGACATAGTATGTTTGATATGTATATTAATACAATGAGAACTAGAATTGATAAGTACTTATTGTTTGCAAATATATGTAGCCAAGTGCCACATTATCTTGTAAATGTTTTATCTGTAGCAGCGCTGTGGCTATTGTGTTAATTAACTTAGTTTCTGCTGCCGCCATTTTGTATTAAGCACGGTTGCGTTTATTAATTCAGTTTTCTGTCGTCCGCCATTTTGTATTAAGATCGGTTGCGTTTATTAACTCAGTGACTGTGTCTCAGTTCTAAGAACGGACTTGGGTTCTCGTGAAGACGGATCTTGCCAGGTTTCCTTGGAAGAACGAACTCGGAAGGATAGGAGGACACAGAACGCGTCTCTGCGAGAACTGAGATGAGCTGCGATCTTCCTGTTGCGCAGTGGAGTGTCCCAGCACATTTCCAGCAGTGGGACAGGACAATAAATTCAACACTGCAACATTCAGAAAATTACTAACATAGCATTATTTACATTATTAGCATTATTTACATTTATTTTACATTATTTTTTATTGTATTTTCTATTTTTTATTTAAATGCATATATGTGTGTAAATAAATATGTATATTTAATGTTGCAAATGCTTTGTCAATATAAAGATTGTTTGTACTATCCCTGCTGAAAAAAAACAATGGAAACATCACAGAAATTCTAATGGTTTCCACTACAAATACCATTACAATACCATTTAATGCTAACCATTAAAACCCTACATGGACCATTACAGTTTCCATTAAAACCATTACTGTTGTTTTTTTTTCCTGGCATGTGTGGCATCTTATCGTGTAACGGCAGACACATTTGCAATGCCTGCATTCGCAGTATGCCGGGTTGTGTGTGATGTGATAAAGCACATGTTGGTAGTCCTGCACCGAAATATTCACTTTGCTGGGCCACAGGAGATGGAGGAGGTCAAAGCAGGCCTTGTTCAACTGGCTGGGCACAATGCCTTCAAGAAAGTTGCTGGTGCAGTCGATGGATGCCATATCCGGATTCGCCCACCTGCTGGACCACAGAAACAACGTTACCTCAGTAGAAAGTTACTCCCATCAACCATTCTGAAAGCCATCTGTGCAACCCAGTCTCACGGCAGTTCGTGATATAGTCACGAAATTTTATCTATTGATTCATGCTCATGGACACGAATTTCCCGCTTTTTTCGTGTCACTCAGCACGACTTTCCATCTAATGTATTTCAATAGGAAATATCTTTCGTGCCCTCCACCACGTTTTTCTTTTTGCCATTGGGTACCACAGATGCTGTTTTTATTTTTTCTGATTTGTTATTCATTATTTTTATTTGTTATTCATTATTTTTAATATTCAAGCACTATTACTCAACATTTAATCAGGAGATTGTATCCTTGTTTTTATTGCTTTATTCTGTAAGTTACTCGCTATTATAAACCATCGTCAGTGGTTCTTTGCAGTCAAATATACTATACATATATATACACAAATATATGAGACTGCGTTAATTAGAGACACACACATTTTGTTACAGTATAGAAATTCCAAAATTATATTTTCTGCCTTATTCTCTGATAAAAATGGGGAAAAAGATTAAATTTGGCATTTCTGTCAGCATTACCCATGATCCTCAGCCTCTGGAGCCAGGCCGTGACCGCGGGTGAATTCTTCTCATTGCGCTCAAACCACTGTCCAGGTAATTGACGAGCTCATTGCTAATGATCACCTTTTGTTTAAATGTTGTAATTGATGCCTTTCTTTGCCATTAAACTCACATGGTTTGAGCAACCCGACCAGTGGTTTACTCCTTATCAGCGAATAATAATAATATTAATAATAATAATAACAATAATAATAATAATAATAATAATAATAATAATAATAATAATAATAAAAACACTTGTGAAATTAGCCTTGCTAAACAGGGCTAGCTAACTTCAATATAAGCTAACTCTATTAATAGAAAGAAATCCAAGGCACTTCTTTCGGTCCAAAAAAGTTAAAAAGCCTTTACTCACTTCTTGGCCATCATCACTATTAACAGAAACATAACTAAATCACTGCAGACTGATGCATTTTGGCCTTCATCCTTCCTCAGAGTGTGTGTATAATTAACAGGTGTAGATATAATTAGTCAGTGAAGTTGGGAGAAATCAAAAGAATCATTACAGGGGGACCTACAAAAATTTAAAATACAAAATTAAATATAAAATAAACAACTATAATAACAATATAACTTTGCCTAAAGTTACTGCACATAAAGTTTCCTTTAAATCTGGGATGAGGAACCCCAGAAGCATGCTACATGCCTTTTAACTGTCATACAGGAAATTGGAAAATCTTGAATTTTTATTAATTTACCTTAAGTATTTATAAAAAAAATGGGTACCTCTCACTATTGGGGTAGACTTTTTTAGACTTTAAACCTTATTTTAACATAACTACTCTACACTACATAATTAACATTTTCTGTTCTCCCTTGCAGATCCTGTCAAATGAGTCACCTGTCTGAACCTCGATACACCCGATATACCGAACCCAAAGGCACTTTTAAGAGCCAACCTCTATCCATCCATACATCCATCCCTCCATCCCTCTCGCAATGAAGCGAGAGGAATGGGTGGTTGGTCGTAAGAAGAACCACACCATTGCATCCATCAAGGATGAAGCAATTGTCATGGTACAATTCATTCTACTACATTCATACTGTACTATTAAAGCGCTTTACAAGGTGCACATGTCAGCTGTAAATGTATGTGGAGCATTCTCCCATTTGGCCATATAATCACAAAGGTTCTTATTTTGAATAAATCTGTAGATTGTCACTGTCCAATTTTACAGTGGTTACACAATCTTGCCAATGTAGGTGCTTAACCTGAGCTAATAATGTTGCAAAAAGTTCTATGATACCCTCATGATATTTTCTTTTTTTGCTGTTGTTTTTCTATTACTTTAAACAGCAAATACACAATGTTGTCATTGCAGCTTGAGAAACTCCATGCCATTGGATACAAGCCAGTTCTGCTTCTTGGCAAGAAGACCAAAAAGAAACAAAACAAATGCAAAATATTAACCCCTCGCTGCACACTCTCCACCCTTGCCCAGGACTACCTTCAGAAGATTGGTTCATTTTATGAATACATTTGTGAAGGTAAGATGCATGCACTACATTTTTAAAGTCACAGTTCACAACTTGTGTTGAGTATGCAAAAGATTTTTATCAATGTTTAGGCCTAAATCTTAAAGGGATGGCCCCCCTCTAAAACATAAATTCAGTAGTCAACTCCTAACCTCCTTGACAGTAGAAACTTGGGAGAGGTTTCCATTTTTATATAACCAACACAGAGTTTGTTAGCACAATACTGGGTCTTTTCATAAAATTAAAGTTTTTAGAGATTAATTTATCCTTAGACAAAGCCAAACAGCTCTCCCTCAAACCATTTTGTAAGATTTGGCAAACTAGCCTACAACTTGTAAGACAACTGTCTCCAAAAACTTTTCTACCTGTCCACTGCCACAGTTTTTCTCTGCATAGTATTGTGAAGTTTGAAAGTAATTGCACTTTTTTTTTTCGTATTTATCAGTCGTTGATGACTGAAATTTAGTTTTAGGGTGAACCATCTCTTAAACAATTGTCTTATTCACTTCCCAAAAGAGAGCAAGCTTTTGGAAATGATGGGAAGAGCACTACACATGTATGTCAAATTCCAGCTTACCACATTTGCAGTTTGGCCCCCACAAACCCACAAAATTGGACTGTACAATTCAAACACATTAACACTTAAAACATAGAGGTTAACCAGGAGATTGAACTGCACCTGCTTTAAGTAAGCAAAACATAACCCTTGTTTAACTTGCACAGGTTGGAACCAGGATTCCAGTGGCAATGATGATCAGCTGATTACGCTGCACCTTACACAACAGGTGCTTTTATTACTTTATAAAAAATGTAAATTGTACTAAATTTTTTAGAATTTTTTCAAGTCAAGTCACATGACAATTTTTACAACATTTATATAGAGAAACACAACTGAAGTACATCTTTAACAATTGGTTAAAAAGATTTTTTTGTTTTCTGCAAAAAACTCAAATATGAAAGTGGAAATAAAATGTGTTGTAATAAACCTACAAAAGAATTACACAGTTAATTACACAGTTGAAGAACCTAAAATGGAGGCCAGAAATAACAGAACATTAACGTGTAAAGACTAGCAGATTCAAAAGCCCAGGGCCCGATGGTCTACCCGTCGACTTGTATAAAGTGTGTATTAATGAAATAGCAGATCTGCTAGTCTCTTTATAGAATGAAGGCATACAATCAGCTCCATTCAATAAGTCTTTTTAGCATTGGATTATCTCTCTAATCTATAAACAAAAGTGATGAATATGATCTGGACAACTGGAGGCAAATAAGTTTAATGAATATTGACTACAAAATCCTTGCTAAAGTCATTGCAAATCGTCTGAATGAAATGGTGGATAAAATGATAGAAATAGAGCAAACTTGCGCTAGAAAAGGAAGGTACATGTGGGACAACCTGGGATGTGGAAGAGATCTGAGTCCAAATGTTTCTGACAGAGAAGTCTTTATTGTTGGATCAGAGGAAAGCTATGGACTTCATTTCAGGAGAAGACTTCTGCTGTGTGATGAGGCATTTCGCTATTTTTTATAGGCTTCATCGTGACTATAAAGTTATTCTAGGCCAAATCAAATGTCCAGATAAATGTTAATGGTCAGCTGAGTGATGAATTTGAGATCCATAGAGGTGTTAAACAAGGTTGTCCTTTAAGCTCTGTCCTTTATGTCCTTGCAATCAGTCCTCTTTTGCAGAAATTTCAAACCCACCAAAGACTACAAGGAGCAAGAACTGCGTCTAACAAAGAAATAAAGAGATCTGCTTATGGAAAGCTTTTAATGTGTGTGCGTTTTATCTGGGAAAGCAACAGAGAAGTCCCAACTAGGAAAGTTTGATTCAGATGGAAAGAAAAAGGAGGACTGAATGCAACAGAGCTAGGGATTAAATGAAAGGTTGCATTCTGTAAAAATGGGCCGCTGTACAGAGACATGCAGTCTGGATAAATGCCATAAAGACATGGAGCAAGAAGAGAGGAAGAGCGAGACAAATAGTGCTGTTTCTAAACTCCTATATGGAGATTTGATTCAGAAAGATGAAAACCTACAGATAGACTGGCTAAATATGCCTAATAAAAGCAGCTATGGAGAAATTAATGAAAAGGACTATGTTGATGTTCTGACAAACATCTAAAAGCAACCGATGGTGTAGAGTGCATTAACATCATCTGAGCAAAAGAAAGATCAGAAAGCATGAGACACAATGTGGCTAGTAAGCGCAGGCCGACTAGCGGTACGGTATGTGCTGGCAAATTTCTACTCCAATATGTCCTGTTCATGACTGCAGAGAGAAGACTAAAATCTGGAAAACAATATGCACAATCATTCCACAACAATCCTATCTCTCTGCTGAGGCTGTGTTTAAACACATTATAAAAGAACTAAAACCACAAAGGGCGACTGATAAACGATGAACAGCGATGGGACACTTTAAAAATAGGAGAACTGGTCAGGGTAAATTTCCATGTAAATGTATGAGCTCTGAAATGTAAACAGTGTACATGTGAATGCTGGAACTGGGTGATATTTTGATGTAACGAATCTTTGAAATCTATAGGTAAAGTTTGATTTAAAAACTGTAAAGTGAAGCCTTTGAGTGAACTTTTTGTTTTTACTGCCATCTACAGGAAACACGATGGTACTGTGCGCGTGCACGTGAAGGGGGGTAGGATCCAGCCGGGCAGTCGTATTTAGACACAACACCTGACTTTCACTCCTCTGTGTTCTACAAACTCATCTCTCAAATAACCAGTTAGATGGAGAATGTGTGCATTTTCCTGTAGATGCCAGTAAAGACTCTCAAATCTAATTCAATGCTTTTCAAACCTCATCTCAAACGATATTTCCACACAACTCATATAACACACTGAGAGCTTATTTGTGCTCTTTTTTTCTTTTTGTTTTCTCTTTTTTCTGCTTGGAAGTAAAATCAGTATGTACTGGTAGAATTCATTTATGAATTCATTTATTTAATACTATAACTAAGAAACTTGTTAAAAAGCCATGTAGACAATGCTGATGTTAATAACTCTTAGCAGGAGCCTGTTTTTCTCCTCATGTGTAAAGTTGTAAGGATTATGGTTTATGAGATTTATGTGCTGTGAGGCCCTGTGAGGTGCGCTGTAACAAGGGTTTACTAAAGTGCTTTAGAAATAAAAAATAAACACTTATTAGTTACTGTGAAAAATGTTGTGAAACATAAGTGGAAACAAACAAGAAAAGAAAAATTCTGTATCAACAGCATGAATCCATAGTCCCAACCTGCTGGGTCAACAGTCCAGCCTGGTGGAGGTGGTGTAATGGTGTGGGGAATGTTTTCTCAGCACACACCAGGCTCCTTAGTACCAATCAAACATCATTTGAATTCCACAGGCCAGCTGAGTATTGCTAAAGACCATGTGCATCACCTTATGGCCACAGTTTACCATCTTATAATGGCTAAATACAGCATGATCATGTTCCATATCACAAAGCACAAGTCATCTCAAGCTGATCCCATTAACCTGACAATAGGTTTAGCGTTCTTCAGTGGCCTCCCCAGTCACCAGATCTGAATCCAATAGAGCACGTCAGAACGGGAGATTCACAGCATGACTGCAGCAATTATTAATCTCAGAGGAATATTTCCAACACTTCATGGAATACAAGTCACAAGGAATTGACAGCTGAGGTGGGTCATACACAGTATTAATATGATATTCCTAATAAAGTGGCCAATTAACTTTTTTGGTTTATGCAGCACAGAACAGAAGGGTCAGGGGTCATAGCAGATAATGAACAGAACCATCATGATGGCTACTGATGACTGCAGAACAGTTTGCTTGTACACACTTTACATATTTAACTACATGATGAGGGCCGTCTATTGTAAAGTTAGAATAAAAAAATGTCTTTAATTAATAATTTTTAAAAAAGCTGTAATAAGGTAATGCTAACTAATACTCTAATGCATTTATCTACATCAGTAGGTTACTATATAAAACTAGCACTTTAGCTTCCTGGTCCCTCTTGAGTTTTAGATAATAACTCAGTCTAAAATCCACTATGCCCAAAGCAGGAAGAAAAGATGGAGGGAATGGGACAAAAACTAACATCCCCTTTTCATTTCAGATTTACAAATACCAATTTTTTTTATATTTTATTTCAGCATGCTAGTTTAAAACCATGTTACATATCAATCTATGTAAAGTGAATATAGTTGTTAGAGGAGCTGAGGTAAGCTCAGGCTGGAACAATCAGTTCTATAATGTACAGGGTTTTAAAAGGAGTCATTTAGCCCCAAACAGAACATAAAGTGGTGATGTGGCCTCCTCCCCAGTCCTGCAACAATACACAGAGGCACACAGGCTTTCTCATTCTCTCTTTCACCCACACTGATAGACCAACAAAACCTCATGAACTGAAGTGGGCGGATCATGACAGTGAAATAACCAATGAGTGTGATGCCTTTTTATTAAATCCTTACATACATGTACATAATAACACACTTTAAACAGGGAACTCGACCATCCAGACAACAATCCTGCAGCCAGGAGCCGAGGACCTGATGACACACAGTACACAGATTCGCACACACACACACACACACACACACACACTCAATAGCACAGATTTACACATACATACTATAACATCACTTATTCTATAGTATGTGTGAAATGAACCTCTAAAATCCATGGACTGTTATTCAGTTATTCATTTTAAAACATATCATTCAGTAACTAATTTGAATTATTCAGTAATTACGGTTAAACTAAACTTTTTACAGAATTAAGGAACATTTTACCCAAATAATAATGACTGTAAGAAATTTCTAAATATTTCTATAATTACACAGCAGTGCAGTATCAGACTTTATAACATAAAGGCCTTGTGTATGTAAATGTAAGATTAATTATAAATAGTGCAGCAGTGAAATATTAAATGAAGTGAGGAGGCAGAAAAAATGACAAAAAAAAAAAATCAAGAAAAAGCATTTGCTACATGACTTCTATAACTACATGGCCACAGATCAGTGTGTTATTTATACCTTTCAGACTTTTGAAATAGTTTTAAATCTCGATGAAACTATGTTCATTACAAATACTCTTCATTATACTCTGAGAGGTGAAAAAGTTATTTAAAGTTATTTCCAGTTGTAAAAACAAATAATTAAGAATGAATACAATCTACCAACATGCCTATAGAAATGACAATATGACCTCACGAACTTTAAAGAATCATATACTTTTTTGTTTGTGTTTAGATAAATTGCTCAGAGGGGGTTGACCAAACTGTTAAACTAAACTAGGTTATTTACAAATCATCCAAGCACGTGATTCATTTCTCATTTTTGACTATTATGACTAAGTAGTATTAAATTGTACACAATTCCATCTTTGAAATCTGATTGGTTTATAACTTTTGACAATGTTTAATTCAGATGCGAAAAGAATGAATATCTAGCGCATGAGCACAGAGAGATGTGTGAGTGCACAGGACACCGTTTAAGTGAGAGGAGAGACACGGTTTAGAAAAAGTGTCCAAGTTGTTATGTCCAGAGCCGTAGGTTCTGTTGCTGTGCTAAGCTATGCTTTGTTTCTCTCTCTCTCCCTGCAGAAGCAGCATCACCACCTGACGCTGTTCATTAGAGCTCTGCTGTGATTGGGGGATGGCAGAGGAGAGAGAATATTTACACTCCAGCTGCCCACAGAGCAGTGGTGCTGGTGGCTAGATGGTGTGCAGCAGCTGATGTCTCCTCTTCACCTCCAGACCTGTTGTTGTGAAACTTTAGTTTGGTGATTTGGTGTATCTGTATCTCAGCTGTGTTGAGACCATTGGAGTAGAACTTCTGCCCTTTTGTCTCATTGTTTACATCTATGATTGAGACTTCCCAGAGAGAAGTGAGTGTTAATTTGAGTTACCTAATGTAAATATTGAACTTTATCATTTAATATCTTTTGGTTGGGTTTAGTAGGAAGGTGGGTGCCGTTTTGTTTTGTATTGCTGCTTTTCTGCTGTTTTTGTTAGTTTAGGGAGTTAGTTTAGCTTGCCGTATTTTGTTTTCTTTTCTTTGTAGCTTAGCTTGTTGGTTATAAAAGAGTTAGTTTTGTTATGTTTGTTATTTTGGTCTTGCCCCCTTCTGAAATTGATAGTCTTTTGTTATTCCTTTCTGTTTTCTGAATGATGGAAATAAAAACTTGTCTCGTGCTGCATTTTGACTGTGGTTGTTTGGGTTATTGTAAACATTCTGGGCTTGGAGACGGGGTTCTCTGCCGTTGCACAGTCACTTCCACCAACCATTTATTTCTGTTGTGATCTTTTCCCTAGACTAACTCAGACCATAACAATGTAAACATGGCTAGTGTGTTAGAGAGATGACACTGATTGCCAATCATTTTTGTAATTGAGTATACAGCAATTTTGTGGTTGATATATGTATATATTGTGTTATTTGTTTTAAAAGTACTGTGTTGATATTTTATTAATAAAATATGGATAAAATATTAATAATTTATATTAAAGAAAAAAATGCAGCTAAATCTCATTGAATTCCATCATGCATACTCCACCATTATAACACTTTTTTTTTGGTGGAGCAGTGTTTCTTGCTCAAAATGACAAAATGCATATTTCTCATTAATTTAAATCTTGTTTGTAGTTATTTTCCACCTTTGAAATAAATGGGTAAACAAGCATGGGATTCTTCTTTATACTTCATACATTTAATTTTTTTCATATTTCAAATGATGTCTTTCTTTAACATTTATTTACGACTATCTATCGTGGTTATGACCTCTAATAGACGATAAAACAGAAAAGAGTCGTGTCCCCACCTAGCGAGGACCCCTGATGTGTAATACCAACAAAATGCTCCTTTATATAACTGTTCTAGTACTATTTTAGGAATTTTTGTACTAATTACCTGCATATTCCATCCATATGTGGCCAAATAAACGTGTTCAGTTATTAAAATATATAATCGATGCGTACAAGTGCATGATGGGGCAAAGAACGTGAGAAAAGAGGCTTAATCGTGTCTCCACCTGAAGTAGATACCTTCACCTGTCAATAATCTTTATTTTATTATTATTATTTTTTTTTTATTATTATTATCAATACCAGAGTAATACCAAAGTATAAACAAAGTGCATTATAAAACAAATTGTGAGAAAAACCTATCATAATGTAACTTTATCATTTGACAAACTATTTGTAATAATAATAATAATAATAATAATAATAATAATAATAATAATAATAATAATGAACAAATATCTGAAGGTTACATTATAAACAAAATATATTATGATTCATTTACGGTTTCATTTATGGCAAGTGCAAAATATTAATATCTCAAAACATAACTCAAACACAAATACACCTCCTAAAGATAAAGATATTTTTTGTTCTGCGTAAGTGATAAGTATTTGAAGGTTAACAAGTCCTTCTGCAAATGAGGCAGGATTGGAGAATTTTCTTTTTAAAATCTGCATTTATGTATAAAATTATTGGTAGTGTATTTATAAGTGAACTAAAAACAAATTATGAGAACCTGTTAGCTGTTGTATCCCTTTTGAACATATAAAATAGTCAACTTTATGTGGTTGTAATTTGTGAATTCTTTGGAATATAGGCATAATTTTGTTCTAGTGTGAAAAGAAGTATTATCTGTCAAGAATCTGATGTTATATAAAACCAAAAAGTCATGAAATAATGGAAATGTCATGGAACAAAACTTTTATATACAGTTTTTTTTAATTGAATAAACAAATATATAGGTTCATCATCCACCATTGAAATGATAGCAAAACAAAACAATAAACAAGTTCCAAAATGTGAGGTTTATGTACAACTAAGAATTAAATGGTGACATTTCTGATCAGGCGTTATACCAAGAAAGGCCAGCGGGTGACACCCATCCTCCATTATAACTGTATATTGCCTTTTATAACCAGTATAACCAGTTAAGGTTGCTTTGTCACTTCTGCCAGTCAGCAAAAACTTATCAACTACGGAAACTTAAGTCTTAGATCTTTCAAATGATACATGATTTGTCAATAGTAAAGTTGGATTTCATTATAAAATGCTGTTCTAACCAACAAACTATCATACAGTAAACTGTCCAGCTAATAAAGCAAAAAAAAAAAAA
>CM040983.1:29687598-29698422 GCA_022985145.1 Pangasius djambal | reverse complement strand
TTTCTATCACACAGAACTCCCAACACCTTTCTCCACCCATTCCAACCTGCCTGCACTCGCTTCTTTACCTCTTTCCCACACTCTCCATTACGCTGGACTGTTGACCCCAAGTACTTAAACTCCTGTACCTTCTTCACCTCTTCACCCTGTAATCTTACTGTTCCACTTCCCTCCCTTTCATTCACACACATGTACTCAGTATTACTACGACTGACTTTCATTCCTCTTCTCTCCAGCGCAACCCTCCACCTCTCCAGGTTTTCCTCCACCTGCTCCCTGCTCTCACTACAGATCACAATGTCATCCGCAAACATCATTGTGTAAGGAGACTCCTGTCTGACCTCCTCTGACAACTGGTCCATCACCATAGCAAACAGGAAGGGGCTCAGAGCCGATCCCTGATGCTGTCCCACCTCCACTTTGAACTCCTCTGTCTGACCTACAGCACACCTCACCACTGTCCTGCTCCTCTCATACATGTCCTGCACCACTCTGACATACTTCTCCGCTACTCCTGACTTCCTCAAAGTACCACAGCTCTTCTCTTGGCACCCTGTCATATGCTTTCTCCAAGTCTACAAACACACAGTGCAACTCCCTCTGACCATCCCTATACTTCTCCATCAAAATTCTCAGATCTCTTTCTGGGCATGAAGCCATACTGCTGCTCACAAATCTCCACTACCTTCCTTAACCTAGCTTCCACTACTTTTTCCCATAGCTTCATTGTATGGCTCATCAACTTTATCCCCCTATAGCTGCTGCAACTCTGCACGTCACCCTTATTCTTAAAGATCGGCACTAATACACTACGTCTCCATTCCTCAAGCATCTTCTCACTCTTTAAAACCCTGTTAAACAAACTAGTTAAAAATTCCACTGCTGCCTCTCCTAGCCACTTCCAGACCTCCACCGGGATGTCGTCGGGACCAACTGCCTTTCCTCTTCAAAGCCTTCCTGACTTCATCCTGTCTAATCTTATCTACTTTCTGTTCCACAGAGGTCACCCCTTCTACTCTTTTTTCCCCCTCATTTTCCTCATTCATCAGCTCTTCAAAGTACTCCTTCCATCTCCTCTGTACACTCTCCTCACTTGTGAGCACCCTTCCATCTCTATCCTTAATAACTCTAACTTGCTGCACATCCTTCCCATTTCGATCCTTCTGCCTAGCTAACCTGTACAAGTCCTTCTGTCCTTCTCTAGTGTCTAACCTAGTGTACAACTTGTCATATGCCTCCTGCTTGGCCTTAGAGACCTCCCTCTTCACTCTGCGCTGTAACTCCTTGTATTCCTGTCTATTCTCTTCAGTCCTGTCCATGTCCCACTTCTTCTTGGCTTCCTCTGAAGCAGTAGAAATGTGTATGGCGGTGCCTCCAAAATGTACATTTAGCCTGTAAAACCTTAAGTAATGAAAAGTAATAAAAATTATTTAATACACGCAGTCAATGTAAAGAAAGATAAGGCAATCACAATAAAATAAAGGAAACCTTTTAACTGTACTTCACATTATGAAATAAAAAGAATTCCCAAATGAATTTGTTTTATTGAGTATCTTTTAAACCCAAATGACCCTTGTTTGCATGTATAAACAACAATGAGGAACCCTGATTATTCGATCACAGTCTGTCTCTCAAACAGGGAGAATGTCCTCATTGGCTAAATATGAGACATCATTGTATCAATATATATTATTGAAGCGCAAAAACAGCAACATTTTACATTAAATATTTTGAAAATACACACGAACAATGAAACATCTTAATATATGCATTAAATTTTGAGTATGTTAGAAAAATAATGTAATGCTTGAATCAATTCTAAATGTATTAAATGTGATGATATCTAGATTCAACACACAACAGGTGACTGCAGTTACTGCACAGAATCCATCTACTGGGCATTATTGTCATGTTTTTGAAGTCATGTTATTTTTTTCCCATCATATTTCAGCAATCTGTCCCAATACAATGTTTTAAACTGATAAATGTGCAGATGCTTGCTGTAGTTTTTATGTAGCAGAATCTTTGTATAAGACCGTGGGATAATGGGCCTTAGGCATAAAGTGGCATTACTGCAGAAAATGATTTGCAGAATAAAACCATTCAGTTACTAGGCTACTAGTCAAAATAAAGCGTAGAGTCTAAATGAATATTAAAGTGCATAACTTGTGATAAAATGTAGAAGTAACACAAAACAGGTGCCTAAAAAGGACATTATAGCCATATATAGGGCATTACTGCCACAACATGACTTGATCTGACTTGATAGTCATGTTGTGTTTTGTCACCAGATGGTTTTAATCTGACCCAATACATGACAATTTCCTACAGTTTGTCTTGTATGTAATTTACAGAAGTGTAGATTTTCACAGTCTTTAAGTTATATAAATATGCTCATTTGCATATGCAAATGAATGGCAAAGAAGTTAAATAAACATGTAAATAAAATAAAATCATAAAAGTGAATAATGTTACAACACTACCATACTGTTTGTTTCCTCGGTCACTTCTGACCTGAACCAGCTGGTACTTTAAGGGCTCCTCGTTAAAAACTTTGTTTTTTGATTTGTCTAGAATAACAAACATGCTATGCACAACTGTGCATTTATTAAATTTATTTTTATCTTTTTTCTCCTGTCACACAGACTTTAAAGTCACATGGCATCCTCATCTGATTCTAGTTAAGATGGTAATAACTTTCAACGATTAGACACTAGCGTCTTGCTTGAGATTACAAAACTGTTTTCTTTGGATTCTGGAAAATATAGCATCATGTGTACACTATTAATCAGAGTATATTATGGATAAACAAAAAACAACATAGGAAATGAAAGTGAGAACTCAGAGAATTCATGAAAGGCATAATAAAATTACATCAGGAACATTTGCTCAACGTCTAACTTACCTTTTCTGCATCTTCAATGGAGCTCAGAAACTCATCCTTCATGTCCTCCATGTCAGCGAGATCCTCCCCAGCAAAGGTTTTATCTTTCAGCACGTGCAGAATAACATCCACCTTCTCCCAAAAATTTTTAAGATCAATCAGAATTTGTTGGATTTGAGAAAGACACCGCTGGACTTCCTTCAGGTGGTCAGGGTCGGGAATCTCACCTGGAATGATTTAAGAGATCATTGTGAAGAACATGTCAAGAGCATAACATGCATGCAGATGCATTTACTGTATGTTTGTAACAATAAAATCATAGACAGACTCTCACCCATTCGTATTTTACAATTGGCTAGCTGCAGCTGAAGATCAGTCTGCTTGATTTTGATGTTCCACTCTTCATTTTGCAGACTGCCCTTCTCAGAGTCAAGTTGTTTCAGTTTTACATCCATAGCAATGGATTTAGCTCCTACTTCCGAGTAGGGTCTAAAACAGTTCTACAGGAACTAACAGTGACGTAAGTGTACGCTGATAGGCCAAACACACTGGCTACCCGGCATTTTTAAAAAAAAAAAACGCTTAAAATTATTTACTCCGCGAACATGGAAAACAGCAATAACGGCATTTACCTGTTGTCTGCAGCGCTGTGTTCTTTTCTCAGCCTCTATGATATGTAACACTGCAAAGTTGTCATAGGAGATTTAGTCAGATTTTCTTATCTCAATCGCATAAACTATGCGTTTACTAAACAAAAACAGCTCCGATCCCTGCATCCTCCATTCACCGGTTTGAAAATGCCGTGAATAAAAACGTCGCTGTCGGCCGCTTCAGAGTTCCTGTTGCCGGTGTGATTGCAACCAGGAAAACGGCCCGAGGGAGAAATTGGTTCTCTAGGAACCACCCTGCTGGCTAGGCCTTAGAACTGAGTTCCTAGAACTACACGGTGCGAAAGTGCCTAATAAATCCTATTACCAATAAAGATAGAGCAGAACTGTTGTGCATCTCTGATCAATACAGCTATGTTTGGTTTCTAAATGAATCAAAAAGAAGAGTGCTTACTAATGTAGAGAAGAAGTCCCTACTGTTCTTTTTTCATGCTCAAACTAACTTTACACATATAATTTCTAAATGATCTATACCTATATACCTATATACATTGACACTTTTTACAAAAAATATATTATTGTTATGACCTGAAACATCTTGTGATCCATGACCCTGAGTAACAAATTATTTGAATACTTAAAAAATAATCACCATCTGAACAAACAAGACAAAAAAAAAAAAAGATGACTTTGGACATCAAATTTACCTGCAATTATAAAATCACCCATGTGTTTCCCCTTTGAATTAAGTTGGTACATATTTGTTCCTATAAGATATTACTAATATTTTCACCTCATCACTATGCCATCCACTTGTGTTATGATGTCAGTGATCCACTCTTTGGCTTTCACCAGGAACCTCACTGCCAGAATGGGTTTGTTCTTCTCGACAGCTTTTTTCAATATTGGAAACAGGGAGTTGACCAGGTTGGAACTCGTGCCAACAGACTGTGAGAAAACATCAATCACCAAGTTAGTCATGTGATAGACTAGTAAGTCATGACAATTCACAGTGACTACATAACAGTAAACAGTTAAAAACATCACGTGTCAGTACAGTGAATCAAACAGTATAGTAACTTCTGAAGTTATGTGATGCCGTCATGACTAATTGTGGTATTTTCTTATTTTCTAGTTTTCTCTTCCTGTTCTAGCTCGTTGTGACAAGTTTGAGTCCAAATATTGTCCAGTGTACCTGTACTCCTTAGTTCCCCTTCAGGAACTTGAGCTGTGTCGAACAACGCTTTGAGAACGCCTCTGCGTGACCACTCTCTGAATCACATGTGTAATCCGTCCAACGGAATCGCGTGACGTCACCAGCGGGATGACGTAGCGACTAGGAATTATAAAAGCACATGCAGTGGAGACAGCGACAGCTTCTGTCGTTCAGTAAGTGCTCTATGTGTGTTCGTCTTTTTTACTGTTGTACGTCTGTTGTATCAAAGTACTTAATAAAATATGGCAAGCAAAGACAAGCAATCATTTAGACTGTGTGTTTCTCCCTGCCCACATTTCATTACGGGTGGGGATACACACAGTTTGTGTGTAGCTTGTTTGGGAGCGGAGCACGCTCGATCAGCTCTTGAGGGAGCCGATTGCCCGCATTGCCTCTGGCTTTTGATGCGTACGTCCCAGTCCCGGAAAAGGGCTCTTTGAGGAGGGCGCTCTCTCCAGTGTTCCTCGCGGTTCAGGTCCCGCTTCTACCGAGGCAGAGCAGCAACTCAGATCGTGGATCCAGTGCTCACTCTCTGAAAGCATGTTCTGAAATAGTTTCTTCCCTCCCGGGAGAGGGCTCGACGCTTCACTTGTCTTCCTCCGAGGAGGGAGCGCTAAAGAGGACAAGTCTGTGGACTTTCCACCACAGTCCGTCCAGTTTGAGGAGTTCTTGGAGGTGGTGACTCGAGCTGTGTCTAAATTAAATATTGACTGGCCACCTGAAAAGCAGGAAGAATGTCCATGCAGCAAGTTAGATAAGCGTTTCCTCTGATCTAAGTCACTGCCTCCACGCCAGGGCCTGCCTTTCTTTCCCGATCTGCACACCGAGGTGTCCAGATCGTGGAATAATCCATACTCGGCCCGCCTCGTCCCAATGTCTGTCACTACTCTAATGTGGTGGGACTGAAAGAGCGTGGTTATGGGGCGATTCGCCAGGTTGAAGAGACGCTTGCGGGCTATCTCTCTCCCGGCGGTGCATCGTCCCTTAAGGCCCCAGTATTGCCCTCCAAGCTGCTTCGGACTTCCTCGGCTTTGGTGGGCAAAGCATACATGGCGGGGGGTCAGGCTGGTGCTTGCTGGCACACCATGTCGGTGTTGCAGGCATACCAGGCTGACCTGCTTAAAGAGTTGGATGAGGGAGAAGAAATAAAGAATGATGACATTGAAGAACTGTGTCGTGCCACAGACATATTACTCCGGGCCACTAAGGAGACTGCCAGAGCAATTGGGCAGTCTATGGCAGCCCTGGTGGCCACGGAGAGACATTTGTGGCTGACCCTGTCTCGTCAACCATCAAGTTGCCATTTTAATTTGAAAATTTAACATTCAATTTATAACATATTGCAGTGCATGTGGCATTAACTAGGCCTACCATACAATCATGCACAGAAATGATTAAAGACAGTGAGCACCTTTTGAAAGTTAATCACAGCATCCACATAATCCATTGTCCTGCCTCATAGCTGTGTTGTCTATGTTGCTAATAGTCAATGTAAGTTTAAAGTTAGATGTTGTTTTCTGGTTATATTTTTTTGTTTGTACTTGAGCATAGAAAGAGGTTTGTATACTTGTGCTAAAGAAAGAGGTTTGTACTAGAAATTCAAACAGTAAAATTTTGTGTTTGTACAGGTGTGTGTTTATTTAGGAAGACTTGTATTTGGCTTATTCAGTACTCAAATGTTATACCCATCTACGTAATACTGTAATAACATTTTTTTTGTTTTATTTATTTATTTAAGTGAAGTGACGTGTGGCCAAGGATGGTGACCCAGTTGGGGGTTCGGTGCCTTGCTCAAGGGTCTCACCTCAGTCGTGGTATTGAGGGTTGAAGAGAGCGCTGGTCATTCACTCCCCCCACCTACAATCCCTGCCGGACCTGAGACTCGAACCCTCGACCTTCGGGTTACAATTCAATTCAATTATATATTGAAGTCCGACTCTCTAACCAAAATGAAAATCCTAGAATCGCCCCTGGTCCAGAGTGTGATGAATGTTGAAATAGTGATTTAATAATATAAATTCCGATATCACTGTTTCAGTGTTTCCCAGAGGTTTTTGTGAGAGTTGTGGCAGTGGGCGACATCACGAGCTATATGTAATTAGCATAGTCGTGACGTCCAGTGGCATAGTAAGTCAGCCCCGGGCCCATGTGCAAAAACTTGTAAGGGGGCCTTCCGTTTGTTCACGATCGCGTTCCATTACCAAATCCCCAAATCGCACAGGCCCATATGCACCTGCTCAGCGTTTGTTTGCGTTCGGACTGTTGGCACTTCAGATCAGTTTTGCTTCTACTCTCTGGACTGTCACATTCTGTAATATAACTGAATGTCCTATAAGGCTGTTTGTCTATTTACGTACTTTCGGTTTCTGCTGTCAGACATGAAACAAGTATTAAAGGTGACCTATTATGCCCCTTTTTACAAGATGTTAAATAAGTCTCTGATGTCCCCAGAGTGTGTATGTGAAGTCTTAGCTCAAAATACCCTACAGATAATTTTTTATAGCTTGTTAAAATTGCCTCTTTTAGGGTATGAGCCAAAACGAGCTTTTTTTCGTGTCTTTCCCTTTAAATGCAAATGAGCTGGTGCTCCCGGAGAAGAGGGCGGAGCAAGAGCTCATACTCCAGTACAGTAGCAGTACCGGTGCTGTCCTTTGCAAATAAACAGTCCACTATTAGTACAAGCCTGTTATCTTTACAGAAAACGTACTCGGTTTAAAAGTCAGTCATCTGATTGCACGGTGCATAATAAATACGTGTTTATGAATCACACAGACGGTAGCACGGCGAGATAAATAGAAATAGCTGGTCTCATGGTGCCATCGCATGCTATTACAAACTTTATAAGTCCCACTTGCAGTAGCGTGTTTAGTTTACCCACCACACAAAGCACGAGGGCGGAACGCGATCGGAAACACGATTTCTCCCGCGATCGCAATTTCTCCCGAGTAGGAAGGAACGCGATTTCTCCCAAGGGGGATCCCCCCAACTACCACCTTCCTATTTACGATCATTCTGGTAGTATGTGAAGGCAGCATCAGTGAAAACAGACAGAGACAATGGTAGCTTTAGAAACATTAGCCTTACAGAGTGCTAAGAAGCTCTTTGAGAGCAAACGTGTGACTTATATGGAGAAATTTCCTGTTATCTATATCAATATCATTTGTTAATCAGTATTATATCAATTAGTACCTATGCAACAGTATTGAAAAGTGACCTTAAATCACCTCATGTATTAACTTTCAGAGCTTCATTTATATACTACACTGTACCGTTTCTGGTGCATTTGGAAGCGTGATTTTGGGCCTGTGATCCTGCAGGGATGTTTCTGTGAGAATGGACTGGTGTGACCTCGTAGATGGTGGTGTTTAAGGTGAAGGCTAATGTTGTTTTTGAAACATAAACCCACTGAACTCTTGCCATGGTTAAAACTGAGATAAGGGGAAAGTGAAATAATTGGGGTGAGAGGCAGGTGTGTGATTAAGAGAAAGAAGAGAAAACTCCATCCAATGAGATCATTATTTTAGAATTGTATGAAAGCATGGGCCACAATTATGTAAATCAGATGTTCTGCAGACCATCTCGACTTTGTTGTCTGATTCAATAAAGTCTAAAGATTTTTGGCATCCAGAACCCCTTGTCTTTGTAACTCATTTTTCTTATTCTGATTTGTAGAAGTATTTACCACGACATATTTAGTGGCATAGTCGGCAGGATTGGACAGGAGCCAGGAGCGCCGCCGCGGCTGGGCCCGCTGAGGCAGATCGCACAAAACCCCAGGGAATGAAGGTGAGCATTTTTGCTTTTAGTCTAATTGTTTGTGTGGTCTGCTGCAGATCGGCCTGGGGCAGTAAGGGCACTCTGTTAGGCTTCACCAAATTAAAGAACCAAATTAAACAAGGGGTTTTTGATCTCAAAAAGGTGTAAACTGCATGCAGAATATATTGCTGTTAAGTGGGCCTTGATGGATAACAGTAATGTATAAGTAGTGTAAAAGAGACATAGAGTAGATAGATAGAGTTAAAGAGTAAATCCTGCGGATACTGCTTCTCACCTTGTGGTTTGATGTGTAACATAGTGAGCCTGCATGCTGCTGTGCTAGTGGAAGAAGACTAGGCAGAGATTTAGCGGAGGTACTGCATCAAAACAATGAGCTCGTATGCTGCTGTTCTAGTGGAAGAGGACTAGACAGAGATTTAGTGAAGGCATTGCACAGGGAGAAGGTCTGTACGGGCAGGTCACGCAAGAGGCGTGTACACTCAAGAGGAGTGTGAATTATAGAGAAAAAGACAAAAAAAAGGGGGTGTATGTCTTGTATGTTATATGTTACTTGTTCTGTGCATTATTTGTTGAAGTTTTGTTATTTCTTAAGTGTTGTCCCTGATCGGGGGCTCTGGAGTGTTTGTCTTTTGCTTTGGTGAGTTGCTGCTGAACTTGGCCAATCTGACCCCGTATCATTCGCAGCGCCGGCTATAAGTGCTCTGTAAGCCCACTGTCACTGTTCAGGCATATCATAAGTGGCATATAGATCCTACAGTGAACGCTCCAATTTATCACCTCAGTGTTACATTTAGTTGGGCACTGGTTGCTCTGTTTTGAGTGTCGTTCTCTGTGCTAGGGATCTCGGTCTTGTGGCACTTGCTATTGCTAAAGTGTGGTGTACAGTGGTTAGAGTAACTACAGTTCTGTGACTGGGAGTGTGTGGGAGAGGTGTCCTTGTTTGACAGATTCCACTGGGTGGGGGCAATTCACCTGGAGTCCTAATATGGGGAGTTTTTATTGTTTACATAAGAGTAAGGGAGATTAAGTTGATAGAAAGTGAAGGTGTAAATTGTGTGTGTGTGAATATCATGTGGAAGATGCTCGTTTGAGAGAGAGAATAGCTGCTGTGTTTGTGTGTGTGTGTGAGTGTGAGCAGCAGAGGTGAGAGTTGGCCTACGCTCCTGGAATCCAATGTAAAAAAAAAAAAAAACACACATCTGGACCATCACTTAAGTGTGGCTTGGTGGAGACGAACGTGACTATATCACGCTGACTAGAGGGAGTGAATGATGAGCTCCGTAGATAAGGAGACAAGTGATGAATGATGAGCTCCAAAGTTAATTTGGAGACTGTGTGAATGTGGGAGCCAATCAGTAAAAGGAGGGTATGCCAGTGTGTGTGTGTGTGTGAAAAAATAACAAGCAGCTTGCGACTATCTTGGACATTTGCCCAATTGTTATCGCTGTACTCTAGAGCACTGGCCTGTGCATAAACGCTCATGACAAAGTTGATTTTACAGCCTAATTGTAGTTGTTGCAGTTTGGATTAGAATGTTTACTAGCATTTATGCCTAAAAAACATCATTATAGAAAGAAGAAGAAAAGTGAATTAGTTAAACTAGAGCACTTACAATCAGTTATAAACATTTTCTGGAAACAAGAAGGTCCTAGTGCAGATTGTAGAATACATGTTCATTTGATCTCATGTAGAAAATTTTTACATCTTTGTGGTATAATAGTAAAGACTAAAACTCATGCAGGACTAGAAGATAAGGGGAATTGGTTTGCAACCACTTTTAAAATAATAGAGTTTCATCTGGGTGATAGTATTATCTGGACAACTAATAGTGCTATAAGCCCAGTCCAACCATATAAAATCATAGTTCCAAAGATACAGCACCATTATGATTGTTTAGATGGTGCATGCTGTTCTAGGTGTGTATTTAGTTAATAAGGCAAGAAAGTTTAATATAGTGAAGAGAGTGAGGCTGCAGTTACACACGATTGAGTCTGTGGTTCTGTGACATTAGGGAGAGCAGTACTTCAAAGGGTGAGATTAGGAGCAAAACTCTTCCAAGATACTGGTTTTGTAAGTTGTTTGGACATTCCCCTAACTGCAGCCGTTATGATCCTAATAAAGAAACTCAAGTTTTGTTGAATGGATTATGAGCTTGCTGAGAGCCGCACTAGATTGACATCTAAGTCTCACATAATCTATTTCTCAGTGCCACATTATTGGGAATAGAATACTTTGAGGTCACAAGGGTTAGTATTTTTTAGATTAGTATACACTTCAACAAGGCCAACAGTGGAGGAGTTTTTTTCCATTTACATACAGAATATTGAGAAAAGCAATTA
>CM040983.1:29628714-29648533 GCA_022985145.1 Pangasius djambal | reverse complement strand
CTTTGCACTATGCGCTTCAGCATCCGCTGACCCCTCTCCGTCAGTTTACGTGGCCTACCACTTCGTGGCTGAGTTGCTGTTGTTCCCAAACTCTTCCATTTTGTTATGATAAAGCTGACAGTTGACTGTGGAATATTTAGGAGCGAGGAAATTTCACGACTGGATTTGTTGCACAAGTGGCATCCTATGACAGTTCCACGCTGGAATTCTCTGAGCTCCTGAGAGCGGCCCATTCTTTCACAAATGTTTGTAAAAACAGTCTGCATGCCTAAATGCTTGATTTTATACACCTGTGGCCAGGCCAAGTGACAAGGACACCTGATTCTGATCATTTGGATGGGTGACCGAATACTTTTGGTAATATAGTGTATATACACACACACACACACACACACACACACACACACCACTTTATTTAAGACATGCAATTAAAGCTTGGTCTTTACTAAAAGATTCATCACAGTTAAAGTTATGCAGCTGTTTGCACCAGTTGAAGGCAAGTACCATCATAGCCTAATTTGAACTAATTTGAAATGGCCAATAAGTCTGTGTATGAAATATAAAAAAAATTATGGCTGCACCAAGTAAGTTTCAACATATCCTTAAATTATAATGTAAAAAAATTGCAAAGTCCTGCTAGTAGTGTAATGTTTGCTGTTTAACACATCTTAGTGATTGTGTTAAACAATGTTACCATATGCAGTGTAAAAAGAGCATTTACACCCATATTTGTATTTTGTTCAGAGGATTTCTTCATGTTCTTCATTCTACAAATCGGCTGTTTTTTTATCAGCCAGTGTAGCAAGCTCTTTAAATCTGTAGTGCAATAAGTCATCAAACTGAAATAATGGCAAGGTACACCACAAAAAAGTTTACATTAATATAATATTACATTGTTGTTCAGTGTATTCAAATTGGATTAAGTTTGTAGGGGTTAGTTATTTTTCATTGTTTTGGTTATTGGTTATGTCTCAACACATTTCAATCATGAATGTACAGTGGGGTCCAAAAGTCTGAGACCATTAGTGAAAATGCTTCTTCTTGATATTCTTTTTCAATTTAACACAAATGTTTTAATTACAGATGATATTATCAGCAACAACTTATGTGAAATGTAGAATTCTAAAAATATTTACATGAATTTCAGAGTTTCTTAGTATTTATTATATTCCCTTTTTGCTTTAATGACAGTATGCACTCAAACCCATGCTTCAATAGAAGAGATAAGGAAAATCTGACCTTTTGTACAAAGGAGTTAGCGTAGTCAATATCACAAATGTGCTTAAATTTAAATAGTGACCTAGAAATTGTGCAACATTCCTTTTTTGTTTTAGGATTTAAAAAATTTTATATTTCCAGTTTTAAATTTTTAAAAATCCCAGTTTTTCAATGTGGTTTCAGACTTTTAGCCTTCACTGTAAATACTGTTTATATTGGATCATGTTTGATTGGCTGGTGAAGGTGAAATATAGCACTCTCTGTGACAAGTTTTAATCTATGATCACCTTACACAATACTAGCTACATACATTAAGTATCTGTGGTGCAACCGAGACTTAGAGGAGTTTTAAACAAACTCCTCTCAGCTTATGGTTTAGAATCAACCCTAACTTACAATAACACTTACATTCAGCTGGTGTAACTGGCCACTGAACCTTTTGTTGTTCTATTTTCAGATTGTGCTTTAAGCTCTCACTCTCACCCATAAGCAGTGTTCCCACTGAGGAGCAAAGACTGTACAGCGGTGATCTGAGAGTCAGAAAGGTCTCCACAGTTCTTCAGTTTCTCCAAAATGAAAGGGTGAGAGTTCTGGATGTAAGAGGAGTCCAGTGTGCAGGCCATATTCCCTAGAACCTCCACCTGATCCCTGGTCAGACTCACACCAGATATATCCTACAACATCAAGCAGAGGCTGATTTCTAATGTATGTAGGTGTGTATGTTAGCGAGCTGTCCTGTGTGATTTAAGTGAACGAGTCAGTTGCGTGTGTAAATTGTAAGGATTACTCTGTATTAAATTATTAAATTACATCAAAATTTTTATTGGCTATAAGATAGCATCTTGTAACATTAAAGGACAGGGACATGCAATTTAAATGCCTTGCACATAAGATAAGATGTGTGCAAGGTTTTTGAAATTTTTGATTCCTTTTCTCTTTGCAGTTGGGCTTCTGGGTCTTATAGTATTAAGAGTTCAAATGTTGCTATGTTTTCCTAAGCATTTCAGTTCCAATAATCAGTGCATGGACTATAAAATATTTTTTTCTACTTTTTGTGTTATAAGTAATTGTACAGTTTGTATCTGTGCTTATTACCAGGCATTCCCGTGCATTGTTGAACAGGGTGGCCGCTTTATTGAGGACACTGGAAGGAACAAAGAAATCTGCTCTTCCCAAAGCAGTGAAATATGATCTGCAATTCCCATGCTTCACTTTGTCATAGCTAATAATTACACACACACACACACACACACACGCACACACACAAGTAAAGCATTACATATAACATATAAAACAATTCCACAAAAAAAAAATCCAAATATGCAACATAGCAACCAATACAGATGAATACAGTGTGCATTTTATTTTACATACCTGTAGTAGAGGAGCATGTCAGAAGGGACATCAGTGAAGTTCTCAGAGTCTTCTTTCATGGTGTTGTACATGCAGGTCAGCTACAACGGAGAACATCTTGAATTATACACTGTTACATTCAGCATCCATTTTACTTTACTTCAATTTACCACACCACTCTCATGGCATTGATAACTTCAAACAATCTAAAAAATGTTTAACATGTATTATGCATTACGGTTTCAGAAAACTGTTGCTACACCAACATTTGCCCTTATTTTTCAGAAGTTCTCCCATGGTTAAACCTAGCTGGCTAATGTAAGGTAACATGACAGACAGTGTATGTAACTTGCTAAAAAGTGTTATCTGATTAACAAATTAACCAGCAATATGTCTACAGGAAACAAATTTTAACTGTTAATGCAAAATGCAAAGTTACTGTTACCTCCCCGGAGATTTTTATTGCTGTTTTTTTTTTTACTAACAGCACATCCCCAAGAGTTTTATTTTTCTTATGGCATGGCAATTTGCCAACAATTACAATTTTTTATTTATTAATGAAAGACACATCAAGCTTTTTATCCATTTAGAGTTACATTTAATGTTGTGGAACGCCAATGAAACAAGTTAGTTCCTGTTCTCACTGGCAAATAATTTTAATATATAGCATCTGCTTTACAAGTACCTGTGAATGAACCATTACATAGAAACAATAACACATAAGAACAAGCAGATTAATATAGACCTGCAATCTGCCTTTCATCTGACACTACATCATAACTATGCGAGGAAATAATAGAAAATTAATCCTGATCAGGTTTTAGAATTCATCTGCAATGTGGTGTTATACATTTTAAAGCATGAATAATCTTGAACAACCTGACATAAAACAGATGTATTAAAATGCTCAACTGCTAGCATTCATGATTAAAATGAACTCATTCTGGAAGAATATCAGAGTGTATGTACCTGAGCCTCTTTCAGGAGGACCTTGTCTCTGCCTGCACGTGGTCTACAGGCTTTCACTAGATCTTTGATTTTCTGCCGTGGGAGAGTCTGAACTGAACTGCAGGTGAATCCCTGCAGTACTGATGCTGACAGACTGTGTGTGTGGGGAAGGGGGGACCAACACACATACACAAACACACAAACACACATACACACACTTGAACACCTCGATTTTCAACACCAAAAAGATATGCAATAAACCAATATATTATAATGCTTAGCTGGACATGTACAGCTGTTGCTCACACACTGTGGACTTATTCTGGCAGTATATATTTATATAATGAAAAAATGTGTATAAGAATATGTGTTTTTAACTTACTTTTCTGGATTATCACTGGCACTGGTCGCTGCACCAAAAAACATCAAAGCCTAATAAAAAAAAAAAAATAAATTCAACAGTTATTAATTTTTACACATGACTCCACAAGCATTACATGTCTTAATGTGTAACAAGTTACTCTATTCCATACAAAAGCAATTTATACTGTATGTTCTATTGTTTGAAATCCTTTCTAAAGTATTTAATTGTGTGTATGTTCTGTTACCTGTTCATGACTCCAGCTCTTGTTATTAACAAGTGAAACCTCAACAGAGCTCAGAGATGACAGTAGAATAACTGGGATATACATGACCAGTGCATCCGGGACATTCTCTATCACTTTGGTCTGGTCTACAGAGATGATCTGGAAGAATATACATGTGTGTGTGTGTGTATATACAGTATATATATATATATATATATATATATATATATATATATATATATATATATATATATATATGTATATATATACACACACACATTATACATTATAATTATTTATAAAAAGTGTGATAGAATATGGCATATACGCATGTGTGATTGCGAGATGTGAGTACCTGCTGGACATAGGTTTCTTGTAGAATAACTGGTGCTGACAGAATATTATTGATGAATGTTGGATTCTGGGATAAAGACAGAAGCTGAGAAGATGGGATGCTGGAGATGGTTGCAGAGGGAACTCCTTCAATTAGTGTGCCCAGCGATAACAAAGAGGAGGCATTGCTAATCTGTTAACCAAAACAATAGCCAATCAGATTACAGCTCAACAAATATCCAACCTCATCCAAATCCAAAACTCAACCTGAAGATCACCTGTTCTCTTAAGTGCATGCTATATTTACACCATATAGGAGTTGCAACCCTCTTTAAACATACCCCATATTTCAGGGGGTTGAAATTGAACTTGACAAATGACTGCTTAGTTGCTTGGTCTTCTATGTAGTGTTGCATCATTATGAACATTCATAAAAATGTATGCTAAGAAAGGCATTTGAGTCTGGATGTGGAATTTGCCTCTGGAATCTGTCCAGATGGCTCTTGAGTTTTGTAAGTTAAGTAACTGACTGAAAGGTAACTGAAAGGTGATATTTCTCCACTCGAACAAAGTGCGTATTCGGTTCTACTGAATGGTGGGAATAAAAAAAAAAATCTGTGGCAAAACACCTGACAGGAAGACACTCCCATACTATAGAAACATTTTTGTGTTGGGTAGTGTGCAGTGTACACTCACATTTAAGCCTGCACTAATGATGCTCTGGATGAGGGCATTTGCTTGGCCCTGGTTCCAGCCACTGATGTTACTGAGTGTAGGCAGAGCACTGTTTATCACACTATAGGGGGCAGAACTTATCTGGCCAGCAGTCAGGCCCACACTCTGGCTGCCAAGCAGCTGAACTGAAGATGCCGACAAAGTAGGAAACTTCGCCACGAGTGTTGCTGTGATCTGAGAGAAAAGGAGGATGGGAAACTTACACTGTTACAGAATGATTGATTTGACATGCTCATTCAAATGGTAGAAAATCTGGTACCATTATTGGGATTGGTAATCAAAATGGACTGATCACCTCTGGATTGGTTTCACTGCAGAATTTGTTGATGCTTGACAGAATGGTCTGACTCTCTGCATCTCCAAGAGGAACAAACACAGAGCCAGGAGCTTTACAGAGAAGTCCACCTGGTAATCTGCACACAAACACACACATACACACAGAGTCTGATCAGCGTCTACCTATATACATAACAAAGATGAAAGACTTACACCTGATACCTCCTGTTAATCACTAACTCTAACCCTAACCCTAACCCTAACCCTGTTAATTTTTCCAAGCTAAACATTAATTTCAGGTTTTGTTGTAGTCTATAGAGCAGGGGTGTATTAATGTTGACCACTAGTGAAAATGCTCTGAGAGCACTAGTGAAAATGCTTCAATTTTGCATTCTTTTCTAATTTAATACAACAATTTTCTTTACATTTCATTACATTAATTTACAAATTAAATTATTTACAATGACTTGAGTGAAAAGTAAAATCTTTATTTTAAAGTTCCCTCTTTCTACCGACAAATAGTCACTGCACAATTGCGTCGTTGAACAGACAATGGCAAAACAGTTGACTCTTAAAAATTTCTTGCTAAAAGCAGGGAACTTTGATCAGCTTTATTGAGACAGTGAGGAAGATGGTCATTGAGACATATGATCCTGGTCCAGCTGCAAAGAAGCAGAAATGTTGTACATTTGAGAATGTACATTGTAAGGTAATGTTTGGGTGCGTCGTGCCTCCACTAAGGCATAAACTATGCACAGGTGATTTGCATAATATGAATGTGGAGCCAAGAAATTTGGCTTAATTAATTATATTAAATTATATTAATTTGAATATCTATAAAATTTAATTTGGCATAAATTGACTCTGAATATGTCTACATTTTCAAGCATAAATTTTGATGTAACTTTTGGACTTAAGTTGCTGACTCTGAATAAGGTCGTATGTTAATAAATTTTTTCTCAACAGAACACTCAGTCCTGATCCTCACAGGCCAGAATATAATCAATTCTGCAAAAATCATCAACTTTTGTCAGGATCTATGGGCAGTTTCCTTCACAGGCCTTTACCCAAACCTATAGACCTGGTTCCAAGAACATACAGTGCCTTGCAAAAGTATTCATACCCACTGAACTTTTCCACATTTTGTCATGTTACAACCACAAACAAAAATGTATTTTATTGGGATTTTATGTGATAGACCAACACAAAGTTGCACGTAATTGTGAAGTGGAAGGAAAATGATAAATGGTGTCCAAAATGTTTTACAAATAAATACCTGAAAAGTGTGGCGTGCATTTGTATTCAGCCCCCCTGAGTCAATACTTTGTAGAACCACCTTTCGCTGCAATTACAGCTGCAAGTCTTTTGGGGTATGTTTCTACCAGTTTTGCACATCTAGAGAGTGAAATTTTTGCCCATTCTTTGCAAAATAGCTCAACCTCAGTCAAATTGGATGGAGAGCATCTGTGAACAGCAATTTTCAAGTCTCGCCACAGATTCTCAATTGGATTTATGTCTGGACTTTGACTGGGCCATTCTAACACATGAATATGCTTTGATCTAAACCATTCCATTGTAGTTCTGGCTGTATGTTTAGGGTCGTTGTCCTGCTGGAAGGTGAACCTCCACCCCAGTCTCAAGTCTTTCTAATAGGTTTTCATCTAAGATTGCCCTGTATTTGGCTCCATCCATCTTCCCATCAACTCTGACCAGCTTCCCTGTCCCTGCTGAAGAAAAGCATCGCCACAACATGATGCTGCCACCACCATGTTTCACAGTGGGGATGGTGTGTTCAGGGTGATGTGCAGTGTTAGGTTTCCGCCACACATAGCGTTTTGCATTTAGGCCAAAAAGTTAAATTTTGGTCTCATCTGACCAGAGCACCTTCTTCCACATGTTTGCTGTGTCCCCCACATGTTGCAAACTGCAAATGGGACTTCTTATGGATTTCTTTCAACAAAGGCTTTCTTCTTTCCACTCTTCCATAAAGACCAGATTTGTGGCGCTCACAACTTACAGTTGTCCTGTGGACAGATTCTCCCACCTGAGCTGTGGATCTCTGCAGCTCCTCCAGAGTTACCATGGGCCTCTTGGCTGCTTCTCTGATTAATGCTCTCCTTGCCCGGCCTGTCAATTTAGGTGGACATCCATGTCTTGGTAGGTTTGCAGTTGTGCCATACTCTTTCCATTTTCGGATGATGGATTGTACAGTGCTCCATGAGATGTTCAAGGCTTGGGATATTGTTTTATAACCTAACCCTGCTTTAAACTTCTCCACAACTTTATCCCTGACCTGTCTGGTGTGTTCCTTGGTCTTCATGATGCTGTTTGTTCACTCATGTTCTCTAACAAACCTCTGAGGGCTTCACAGAACAGCTGTATTTATACTGAGATTAAATTACACACAGGTGGACTATATTTACTAATTAGGTGACTTCTGAAGGCAATTGGTTCCACTGGATTTTAGTTAGGGGTATCAGAGTAAAGAGGGCTGAATACAAATGCACGTCACACTTTTCAGATATTTATTTGTAAAACATTTTGGACACCATTTATCATTTTCCTTCCACTTCACAATTATGTGCCACTTTGTGTTGGTCTATCACATAAAATCCCAATAAAATACATTTTTGTTTGTGGTTGTGATGTGACAAAATGTGGAAAAGTTCAGTGGGTATGAATACTTTTGCAAGGCACTGTAGTAGCCATTGCCTTGTCCTGCCAATCTAATGGTGCAGTTCAAAAACAAGCAGAAAATAATATTGTCGTCAACACATAGGAATGAAATACTTAGTTTACAGAGAACCAAACTTAAAACTCTAGAATACTCTCCAGATGAAAAGATACTGTATGTTGGAAGTTTGTGATCATCTTCAAGTGTGTGGGTCCCTCATCCTTGGAATCTAAGACATTCAGTGCACAGTGACTACTGTAAAAATAAAAAAAATCTTGGTACATACCTATAAACTGATGTTGTAAACTATGTAATAGTCTGTCAAGTGTGAACCTGATCCACAAAACCCGACATCTCCCTATCAGGATAATAGACCCATTCCCTATTCCACAACTTTGGAGCTGTTGTTTTCTTCAAGACCTGCCTCCCTCTTTGGTTTTGTACTACAATCCTGGCTTGTCACACTACCTAAGCTATAAAACAGCCATGAGGTTGACAAAATTAATATTCATGAAGTAATTGTCTTTATGGGTTCATACTTACCAAAATGAAACATATTGAATTCCATGTCACCTTGTGTATTTGTTCTCACTTTTTGGTGCTCTTTGCATATAGCTAATTTTGCGTATTTGGTGTACATACAGTACTCATATAATAAGGTTTTGGTCTCAGCAGGATTGCCTCTTATAAATGAATTTAAACAAACATTCTGCAGTGTTCTGTCACTCTATGACTTGAATTGGGCACCCCTAGTTAGCGATTAAATTGTGGATTTTGAAATTAGAGATTAGTATTATATAGTGTACATATAATGCTTCACCTGAGGGGGTTAAAGTTGGGATTCTGGATGTATAATTGAGTTGTGTAGTATTCTGTGACACTGGCTGTAATTTCTGAGTTATTAAACAACTGAAGATTTTCCGAATTCTCCAGGAACACACCAATCTACAGAACACAATAAAAACACAATCAATAAACTGTGAGGTCATTGTGTGTTTACATATTTTGCATTCCATATATATATATACACACACACACACATATGTACACATATATACATACACATTTATTAGGAACACCTGTACACCTGCACATTCATGCAGTTATCTAATCAGCCAATCATGTAGCAGCAGCACAGTGCATAAAATCATGCAAATACAGGCCAAGAGATTCAGTTAATGTTCACAACAAACATCAGAATGAAGAAAAAATGTGATCTCTGTGACCACAGTATTTCAGAAACTACTGTTCCCCTTCAGGAACTCGAGCTGCGTCGAAACGCTATGGGAACGCCTTCAGCGTGACCGCGCTCTGAATCACGTGTGTAATCAGTCCAATGGATGGGCGAGACGTCACAGGCGGGGTGACGTAGCGACCCGGAAGCTTAAAAGCACGAGCGGTGGGCGCCGCGGCAGCTTTCTGTCATTCAGCAAGCACTCTGTGTGTATTGTCTGTCTATTTTGTATTGTCTGTCTATTTTGTATTGTCTGTCTATAGCGATGCCTAAAGCAAAAGACAAAATAAAACATAAGGGCGAGAGCGGGCAGCGTTTTAGGCTGCTTTGTCTGCTTGGGAGCGGAGCACGCAGAGTCGGTGCTTCGCTCCCAGAGGGCTCTCTTCAAGGAGGGAGCCTCCACTCGCGTTCGTCACGGTGCTGGCCCCGCTTCTGCCGAGGCAGCGCGGCGGTTACACTCATGGGGTTCGCAGATGGATTTGGTGGAGGGAATGGAGATGGGCGAGTCCCTTTCTCCTTCCTCACCCACCAGATCCATTGCCCGCTCTCTGGGATCGGAAGCCCGTTTTGCGGTTTCTTCCCCCCGGGGAGTGGGCTCGGCGCTCCATCTGTCTTCCTCCGAGGAGGTTGACGTGGAGGGCGCCGATGATAATTCGCCCCCTCTTATGGATTTGGTGGAGGGAATGGAGACGGGTGAGTCCCTTTCTTCTTCCTCATCCGCCAGATCCACTGATCCTTTCATGTGGTTTCGCTTTCGCTTTCGCTGCAGCATGCCTAAAGCTCGCAAAAAGACGAAACATGAGGCAAAAACAGGCAGCATTTTAGGCGGTGTGTTTCTCCCTGCCCGCGCTATATTACGGGTGGGGATACACACGGTCTGTGCGTTATCTGTTTAGGAGCGGAGCCCACATTGCGTGCGTTTGCCTCTGCGTGTGCTTCGCTCCTGGATGGGTCTCTTTGAAAAGCCGCCACCTCCACGCCGGAGCCTCCCTTTTTTCCCCGACCTCCACACCGAGGTGTCGAGGATGTGGGGGAGGCCTTTCTAGACTCAGGAGATCGTTCTGCCAACCCTGCCACCCATGGTGCTTCTGGGCGCAGTGGTCACCGGTGAGCGCTTCTCTCAGTTTCCGCCCAGGAACGTAGCAGTACTGGGAGGCTTGCTACCTCTTCGGAGGTTTCCAGAGCAGATAGTTTGGCCGTCCCCTGACGGTCCGCCGCTTCACGGCACCAAGCTAGCCGCTCTCATTACACCAGAGGTCAGTCTCGAGAGACTGATTCCCTAAGTAGACTATTTGGCAGCGTGGAACTTCTGCCGAATGTGTCTCAGAGGGTCCTGCATACTGTAGAAAGAGGCTACCGAATTCAATTTGGCTCTCCAGTGCCTCGTTTTTCTGGGGTTCTTCCCACTCTGGTGGGCCCCGAGCAGGCTCTGGTAATGGAACTCCATCCTTCCCCAACACAGGAAGTTCCTGAGGTTTGCTTTCAGGGGCAAAGCTTACCAATATCGGGTTCTTCCGTTTGGCCTGGCACTCTCACCCCGCACTTTCACGAAGTGTGTGGATGCTGCTCTGGCTCCTATGCGACTCCAGGGCATCCGCATACTGAATTATATCGACGATTGGTTGATATTAGCTCGATCGGAGCAGGTGGCAGTTCGGCACCTCGCCCACATGAAAGAGCTGGGGTTAAGAATGAATGCCGAGAAAAGTGCGCTTTCTCCAGTACAGAGAATCACTTATCTGGGCGTGGTGTGGGATTCAACCATGATGCAGGCACGTCTGTCTCCTGCTCAGATCGAGTCGATCCTCACAGCAGTTGGGAGAGTGAGAGAAGGCCGGTCACTCACAGTAAAGCAGTTCCAGAAACTGCTGGGTCTGATGGCAGCTGTGTCCAACGTGATACCTTTTGGCCTGCTGTACATGAGACCCCTACAGTGGTGGCTCAAGACCAGGGGGTTCTCCCTGAGGGGAAATCTGCTCCGCATGATCAAGGTCACGTGGCGGTGCCTACGTGCCTTAGACATGTGGAGGGAACCTTGGTTCTTGTCCCAGGGCCCGGTGCTGGGAGCTCCTTGTCGCCGCGTAATGCTTGCGATGGATGCATCTCTCACCGGATGGGGAGCGGTCATGAGTGGCCACTCAGCCCACGGTCTGTGGAGCGGCCGCCATCTCACCTGGCACATCCACTGCCTGGAGATGCTGGCTGTGTTTCTAACATTGAAACACTTTCTCCTGGACCTAAGAGATCGCCACGTGTTGGTGCGCACCGACAACACAGCAGTGGTCTCTTATATCAACCACCAGGGAGGTCTGCGTTCGCGCCCCCTTTACAGGCTGGCGCTCCAGATCCTTGTGTGGTCCCAGGGGAAACTCCTCTCTGTCAGAGCAGTTTACATCCCTGGCCGTCTCAATATGGGAGCAGATGCCCTGTCGAGGCAGGGGCCGATGCCCGGGGAATGGAGGCTCCACCCTGAGGTGGTGGAGCAGATATGGAGAGTGTTCGGCCGGGCTCAGGTGGATCTGTTTGTGACTCAGGAGACATTGCACTGTCCCCTCTGGTTCTCTCTGACTCATCCAGCTCCTCTCGGACTGGATGCTATGGTACACTGGAGAGAGTGCGCCGGGACAGGGTCCATCTGTTGCTAGTAGCCCTGTTCTGGCTCCCTCAACAAGGACACTGTATGCCTTGAAGTGGAACTTTTCACTTCCTGGTGCGGAGACCGCCGGCTCGACCCAGTTAACTGCCCAGTTGGTACAGTGCTGGAGTTCCTGCAGGCCCGTTTCTCCGCAGGGTTGACCCACTCCACCCTGAAGGTTTACGTGGCGGCCATTGCAGCCTACCATGCCCCTCACAGTGGTCAGTTTATGGGAAGACACCCCCTAGTTACATGTTTCCTCCGCGGTGTCATTCCTCCAGCATGATCTCATGTCCCTCAATGGGACCTGGCTGTGGTGTTGAGGCTTTCTGTAAACCTCCTTCTCTTGAGAGAGTTGGGGATCTACAGGCGCTCTCAGTGGCCCTCTCTTTTTAGGCTTTGCGCCCGGTCTGGCCAAAGGATTTCTCTACCCTCGAGCGGGGTATATTCCCAAAAGTTCCCTCCTCTACACCACGGCCTACCGTACTCCAGGCCTTCTGTCCTCCTCCCTTTCGGGAACCCGACCAGCGGAGGCTTAACTGTGCATGTCCAGTGTGAGCACTGGACGCATACGTCCTCAGAGCTGCCCGGTGGATCGTGGATGCCATCTATCTGGCCTATGAGTCCTCTGATCTCCCCTCGCCCTTGGGAGTCAAGGCTCACTCCACTAGAAGTGTGGCGGCCTCCAAGGCCTTTTCTGGCAGGTGTCCCTATGCAGGACATCTGCAACGCTGTGGGTTGTTCCGTGCCCCTGACTTTCATTGGGTTCTATGGCCTCGACATGCGAGCCACTCCGGGCTCTTTTGTTCTCTCGCCCTAGCTGTGCTCCCACACTGGACAGGGATTTGTAAGTCTGGTGGCGTGGGCATACTCATTCCCATAGCGTTTCGACGCAGCTCGAGTTCCTGAAGGGGACCGTCTCCAGGTTACGTATGTAACCATGGTTCCCCGAGGGAACGAGACGCTGCGTCTCAGTGCCATACTTCCGGCATCCCTGCGAGCACTTGCTTCATTCCTCAGAAGCTGCCGTGGCGCCCACCGCTCGTGCTTTTAAGCTTCCGGGTTGCTACGTCACCCCGCCTGTGACGTCTCGCCCATCCATTGAACTGATTACACACGTGATTCAGAGCACGGTCACGCTGAAGGCGTTCCCATAGCGTTTTGACGCAGCGTCTCGTTCCCTCGGGGAACCATGGTTACATACGTAACCTGAAGATGATCTCCTGGGATTTTCACACACAGTAGTCTTTATGTCTCTATAGTTTACACAGAATGGAAAGACCAGGTGATTTTTTTTCCAGACTTCATCTGTCCAGTTTGGGCGAGTCTGTGCCCATGATAGCCTCAGATTCCTGTTCTTGGCTGACAGGATTTGAACCCAATGTGGTCTTCTGCTGTGGTAGCCCATCCACCTCAAAGTTGAAGTTTTGTGCATGCTGAGATACTTTTCCACTCACCACAGTTGTAAAGAGTCATTATATGAATTACTATATCCTTTCTGGCAGCTTAAACCAATCTGGCCATTTTCCTCTGATCTCTCTTATCAACAAGGCATTTCCGCCCATAGAACTGTCGCTTACTAAATGTCTTTGTTTTTTACACCATTCTGTGTAAACTCTAGAGATTGTTGTGTGTGAAATTCCCAGGAGATCAGTAATTTCTGAAACACTCAAACCAGCCCTTGTGGCACCAACATCCATGCCTCAGTTAAAGACACAGAGATCACATTTCTTCCCATTCTGATGTTCGATTTGAATATTAACTAAAGCTCTTGATCTGTATCTGCATGATTTTATGTATTGCACTGCTGCCATCTGATATATTATATATTAGGCATGAGATGATACATTAAAGCCGAGACGAGATGATTTTGACACAAATAAAATTACATTTTTATATATTTATTTTTTACAGACAACAAAACTAACCACTGCAATATCAATACAGTGTATTATAAGAAATGTGAGCAGGATTTATAATATAAGGTGTAATTTTCCCATATTATTAACATGCTTTTTTTTCTTTTTCAGTGTCATAAATGTATATCATGGTAATGTTATTAATAAGGAAAGATGATCATAGATTGTGCCTTAAATGATTCAGGTGATTTCATCCACCTGAAATACATGAGCATGTAACATTTATTAATTTAATTGTACAGAGGAGGAAAAAATAATTGTAAATATTTCCTCATTCCACTGAAATTAATTTCTGGTTATGCCACCGCCAGCACAACATGCTTCTGAATCGTTTCTAGATGCAAGTATGACTTTCTTTAAGCTTAGTATGCAGGCATTGATTTAACCCATGTTTCAGACCACAGCCAGGCCAGCTGCAGTAGAAACTGGAGTGCATGGATATATGGCAGTTTATGGAAACTACCTTCGGATGGCTACACTACGAATCTGCTGTGAATTATGAATAATGTGAAAATATTGAGCAGTAGTGTACTCTGTGTGTGTGTGTGTGTGTGTGTGTGTGTGTGTGTGTGTGTGTGTGTGTGTGTATGTGTGTGTGTGTGTGTGTGTGTGGTGTAAGAATATATATACACTATATGGCCAAAAGTATGTGGACACCTGACCATCACATCCATGTGTGGGGCCTTCCCCAAACTGCTGGCACAACATGTAAAGCACACAGTTGTCTAAATTGTCTTTGTATGCTGTAGCACTGACTATTCCCCTTTTCTGGAACAAAAGGGCCCAAACCTGTTCCAGCATGACAGTGTCCCTGTGCAAAAAGCAAGCTCCATAAAGACATGGTTTGCCAAGGTTGATGTGAAAGAACTTCAACAGCCTGCACAGAGCCCTGACCTCAACCCCAATGAACACTTTTGGGATGATTTGGAATGTTAACTGTGAGCCAGGCCTTCTCGTCCGAATTCATTGTCTGACCTCAAAAATGTTCTTTTGACTGAATGGGCACAAATTTGCACAAACATACTCCAAAAAAGAAAGCCTGGAGTGGAGTCTGTTATGGCAATTTTTTGAACAGGATGGGTCAGGTGTCCACATACTTTTTGCCATATAGTGTACATATATACAGTGGGGTCCAAAAGTCTGAGACCACATTTGAGATTTTTCTTTCTCATTTAAAAATTGGAAATAAACAGAAACAGAATTTTGAAATATTTAAAGCAAAGAAAGTAATGTTTAATATCTTGAATATTTAATATTCAAGATTCTGCACTATTTCTAGGTCCCTATTTAAATGTAAACAAATTTGTGATATTGACCTTGTTAACTGTTTTGTACAAAAGGCCAGAATTTCATCATGCCTAATTTCTTCTATAGAAGTGCATATACATTATAGACTTTTGGATCCCACTGTGTGGGTATGTGTGTGTGTGCATGTTTGTGTTACCTTGCTATCTGATATAAATGACTGGAGATCGGTGAGGGTGATGAAGGTGATGAAGAATCCAATGTTATGAGCAAACCAGGCAGTGGAGTTCAATAGAGGATCTGAGGAGCTATAGCAGTGAGGACTGCCATCTGAAAGACATACACAGATAGACATGTAGACAAAGAAATTTGCACACAGAAAGATTAATGAAAATGAATGTGCTGTACTACTTAGCAGAGAGAGAAAAAGAAAGAAGTGTAGTTATTCATACCACTGCTTTTCAGATACACCTTTATAGAGCTGTACACATCAGCTGGGGTGAAATCAGTTGCGGAAAAATTGTAGTTGTCCCCCAGGATAGACACCCTGCTCACAAAAACACACACACATTATATATATATATATATATATATATATATATATATAAAAGTGATTTTAGTACAGATCCTCAATTTTTTAGCCAACAGACAGGGAGCAGTTTTTGTGCTGACAGCCCTGATCCAACAAAGACTCACAGTTTCCTGTATGACAGACAGGAGGCGCCACTGAGCTGGACAGAGCTGATGAGCTGAGAACTGAGGTAGGGCAGGTAGTGAACCAGTGTGGCATTAAACCACTGTTCTACATCAGCCTGAGATGAGGCATTGAGAGCACGAGGCCACACACACTCCAACGTGTGGCTGGCCAAAGCTGAGGACAAAACAGACTCCTGTAGAGAGAAACAGGGATTATTCTATGAGCTAATCCTGATATAATAAAGGCAAGTAATCCACATGGACTAAAAGGGCAGGCGAAATGAAGACAGATGTACCATCTCCAGGTACTGATTGGTCCTATTGTAGTTGTTGAGGAGTGTGCAGAGCTCAGAACCATCAATGACTGTGTTTGGCCTGTTCAGAAACTCGCTGAGTTCTTCCAGAGAGATGGAGCCCAAAAGCTAGAGGACACAGAGCAGAGACAACACACTTGTTACAGAGAGAGATGTTGACAGCTCATTGGCTGACACTTAAACTATTAGTGAGCGACTCACTGACGCGATCAGTGTTATAGAGCAGAAATACCTCTGCCTGTCGGTCAGTTGGGATCAGAGATATGAAAGCTTTCAGGTCAGGGAATCCAAAATTGAGGAACATCTGTTTCAGGAACATGTAGAAGCTTCCTCTGCCGTAGCAGCTCAGGCCTGTGAGTCAACATAGGGCACTAATGAAAAAAGTCTGTGGTGAATTCGGATTGATATTAGACCAGTGAATGTGGGACACTCCTGACTTAGCCCAAATTCGTCATCTGCCAATCACATCTACTGATCACTGCCTGCACATTGGACTAGGCTGAGACAGCACATACACAAGCAAGAACATGCACACTTGAAACACACACACACCCACACACACACCTTGGCTGGACTGGTACTTCAAATAGTCTTGTGTGTAATTGAAGACAGTGTTGGACTGTGTTGCAGAGAGGTCACTGTACACATTATCAAGTCCCTTCACTCTGTAAACACAACGACATAGAAGTAAACAGGTTAAAAATCAAAGAAAGTAAAGAACAGATCTGTGCGTTCACGTTGAGAGAGAGCTCACATCTCTCTGTAGGAGTCACAGCTGATGTTCATGGGGATGATCAACAGGGTGTTTGGACCAATCCCAGGAAGGAAGAAGGAGAGGTAAGTCTGGAACCACAGCGCAAAGTCCCCTGGGCTGAAACTTTGGAAGTGAGGCACCAGATCCAAGAGTGTCATGTTCAGAATGGTGTCTGATATTGCTGAAGGAATGCTAGTCATGTTCATCTGCAAACACAGAGCAGCATGGATTAACAGTCGGGACAAACCTGGATTCATCAATTAGTATGCATAAAATAAATGTGTTGTATTTCAAAAGAAAATGTGCCCTGGTTTGTAGACTACAGAGATCCTCACTTGTATTGCAGTCTGGTTGAAGGCTGTGAAGAAACTGCCAAGTTGATTCAGATCTAAAGATGTCACACTGCTAAACACCTCTCTAAGCAATGAAACATTTCCCAACACTCCTGAATCCGGCTGCAAGATGAGCTGTGCCTTCTGCTCACTGGACAGTAAACGTAACACTGCAACCTGCACGACAAAACACGCATGTCAAGTTTACACCAGGTCTTCTGAACTGTGCTAAAAAGCAACATGGAGACAGTGGTACATAACAGCTTAGAGTTCTTCCCCAACAAAATCTTGAAAATAGCTGTTACTGCTGATTTATAGCTCATAGAAAACCCATAATGAATGTATATGATTTTACTCACACTGGAGAAATTTGCATTTAGAATTTTAATCTGTTCTAAGGGGGCATAATTGGAGAAGTTGCCAAGGTTCTTTTCAAGCCAGTTATTGCTGCCAGAAGTGTTGGAAACACAGCCAGGATCTAAAATAATCAGAGACCAGTATGGTAATCAATCAAATCAGATAAGTGTAAGACTGCCAGTTTTCTGTATTAAAACAAGTAAAAGGGGTCTATATACCTGGCAGGTCAGCTCTTGAGAGAAAGGGAAAGATGAAAGAAGTAAAGACCAACTGCTTTTGTTCCACCTTCATGAGTGACTCTTGACTACTAAGAGCCTTCACCCTAAATTGGATGAAAACAGATCAGATTTTGTCATAAAGTACTTCATCTCTATGTCCTAAATAAGACCTATGGAGTGCTCAAATTCATACTTACACAATTTGGTATGTCTCACAGCTGAAATTCTTGGAAATGAGGCTAGAAAGAAAGTCTATGGACACTGATGACAAAAAGGGCCTGAGCCTCATCTGGAACCACTTGGTGACAAAAGTGGCATTCTTCAGCTGTGTTGCGGTGAAGTCATTGATTATCACCTCCCCGATAGCATTAAGTATACTTGGGTCAGCCTCAACACTGCTGAGGGTCTACAAGAAAAAATATATACAATATACAGTTCCAAAGAAATTTTTATTTTTATACAGTACCACTCAACTTTTCATACCACATTGTAAATCTTGTCCAGGGCTTCATCCAAAGGTGCAGGGAAATTGTGGAAGAAAAGTTTCCAAACTTCTTTAGGGTACTTTATGCTGCCTGTCAGTTTACATGTTAGCACTTTGGCTAGATCATCAGTGGACAGAACAGTAACCTTGAAACACAAGAACATGCAAGATGAAAAGATTTTTATGTAGTCAAATGACTGACAAACAATTATTAAACAAGGCTAAAATTCAGGACAGGAATTTTTCATCTGGTTATTAGGTGGCTCACTGATGAACAGGCATATTCAGTGATGCTGAAGTTGCACAGTACTGCAGAAGCATTTCCATACAAGAGCGTAGTCTCAATTGCTTGACTGTGGAGAAAATAAGTAAATAACATGAAGAATTATTCTCTTGTTACTACTTTCTAAATTACACTCTTTCTTCAAACTTTCTTCAAAATTTTTTTCTTCAAAATTTTATCAAACCACAGCTCACCTGTCTACACCTTGACATGGGTTGACAGTGACACTGGACTTGTTTTCAAATGAAGTGGTAATTTTGATACTTGTAGAGGGAGAAGCAGTGGTGGTGAGGATGGCATTGTCAATGGCAGGTGTGTTGACACTGATACTGAAGTTGTTTTCAACAAAAATGGTCATTGTAGTGGGGGAAGCAGTGATGTGGAAGTTGGCCTTGCTAGTGGCTGGTGTGTTAACAGTGATGCTGGAGTTGTTTTCAAAAGAAGTGGTGATTTCAATACTTGAAGTGGGGGAAGCAGTGGTGGTAAGGAGGGCATTGGAAGTAATGTTGACATTTGTCCTAAGAGGAGTGCTGATTTCAAAACTTGTAGTGGGGGAAGCAGTGGTGGTTTGGCTGGTATTGGTAGTGGCAGTCATGTTGACATTTGTTCCAACAGAAGGGAAACTTCTGAAACTTGTAATGGGAGAAGCAGTGGTGGTTTGGCTGGTATTGGTAGTGGCAGTCAAGTTGACATTTGTTCCAACAGAAGGGGTAGTTCTGAAACTTGTAGTGGGAGATGCAGTGGTGGTTTGGCTGGTATTGGTAGTGGCAGTCATGTTGACATTTGTTCCAACAGAAGTGCTGATTTCAAAACTTGTAGTGGGGGATGCAGTGGTGGCTAGGATGGTATTGGTAGTGGCAGGCGTGTTGACATTTGTTCCAACAGAAGGGAAACTTCTAAAACTTGTAGTGGGGGAGGCAGTGGTGGTTTGGCTGGTATTGGTAGTGGCAGTCATGTTGACATTTGTTCCAACAGAAGTGCTGATTTCAAAACTTGTAGTGGGGGATGCAGTGGTGGCTAGGATGGTATTGGTAGTGGCAGTCATGTTGACATTTGTTCCAACAGAAGTGCTGATTTCAAAACTTGTAGTGGGGGATGCAGTGGTGGCTAGGATGGTATTGGTAGTGGCAGGCATGTTGATATTTGTTCCAACAGAAGTGCTGATTTCAAAACTTGTAGTGGGGGATGCAGTGGTGGCTAGGATGGTACTGGTAGTGGCAGGTG
>CM040983.1:29579952-29590828 GCA_022985145.1 Pangasius djambal | reverse complement strand
TTGGAAGAATGGTCAAAAATTCCTATAAACACACTCCTCAACCTTGTGGACAGCCTTCCCAGAAGAGTTGAAGCTGTAATAGCTGCAAAAGGTGGACCGACATCATATTGAACCCTATGGGTTAGGAATGGGATGGCACTTAAGTTCATATGTGAGTCAAGGCAGGTGACCGAATACTTTTGGTAATATAGTGTAAGTTTCACACAATCCTGACCTTAAAATTTACTTGCCATTGGCTCAAGCAAGGACTATTCATGCAGCAATATGCTTGCAAGATAGTCTCAGTTATTTCAATGCTTGTCATGTTCTCATTCATCGTGTGCCCACTCGGGCAAATCCATGGTGCCACACACACAATCTAGCTAGCTAGGTGCATGTGGCTGGGAAATAGATCAGTAGAATGAACAGAATGTAGTCTGGTTATGATCAGAAATGTTTTATTGATTAGTAAAAGTAAATACGTCTGACATGATCAGTTAACGTTACCATATTAATTACTGGACATCAGCCACCACTAGCACACTCACAGGATCTGAGACTCTCACTGTCACCATGGTCATGAACAGTCAGAAAGCCCAGCTCAGAGTTCATGAGTTGTGACACAACACTGAGGTTTATATGTTTATTTATTGAAATTGTTTATTTTGTAGTATGCATAGTGTAAATGATGTATACAAAACTGTATTAAATGACAGGAACACATACAGTGCATGTACTTAAAGGTTTTCAGTTACAGTTTAAAAAAAAAATCTAAGTATCTTAAATAGTCAAACTGCCATGGTTACAATTAAAACAAATTAGCAAACAAGGAACAATTTTAAAAAAATGGAGTAAATCAATATTACAAATGTGCATCAATCATGTCTTGTGTAGGAATCAAGATAAATGGGTCGATTGACTGACCCCAAGGTTGTACGAAGTCAATCCTAGCAGGGATTTCCTTAATTTGTCACACTGATTGTCTTTTCTCACCTTTACCTTCCCTCTCCACTTACAATCCTTTTTGACAATTAACTCCCAACATACACCTAGTCCACACTAAGCATTAAGCTTCTAATTCTGTGACGGTCGATGCCAGTCTCCTGTTCTAGTGTCCCATTACAGAGTACCATGATGTCTCGGGCAGTCAACCTCATGGCCCGCTGGGAAGACTTGGAGGCGTGGCTCAGCGTCATGACAGACAGTCTCCTACCCAAGGTGGTCGATGAGCTACAACACTAGAGTCAAGGACAGCTGGATGGCAGCATAAGAGAGCTCATGAAGCACAACCCCAGTCAGAGCTACAGCCATAAGGAGCTTGCCAAGATCACCGGCTCCCTAGCTCACAACCTCCTCACCCAGCTGAAGCTGAGCGACACCAAGGCCATGCGGCACGAACAAGAAGTTGAGGAACTCCGGAAGCAGACTAAGGAATTCTAGCAGGTCACAAGGCAGACTCGGCAGCGCATGGAGGAAACTGACAGGAGGGAGCAGGAGGCCAAGGATGAAATAAAGAGGCTCCAAGTGGCTTTGGAGGATTTGCAGGTGGATGCGGAACGACGGCCCAGGGCTGGCAGACAAGACCTGGAACAGGAATTCCAACATGCCAATGTGTTCCTGGAGGAGGCCAAGTTCAAGTTCAAAAGGAAGAATTCTAAAATCAAGGCTTTCGAGGGTCATCTGGAAGCAGCCAGAGCGGAAACTGAGGCACTGATGAAATAGCTTGAGCAAACTAAGGATGAATTGAATATGGTCAGAGAAGAGCTGAAGTGCATGTATGAAATACAGCGAAAACTAAAGCTCGAAACCCAGTTACACCGGATGCATTAAGCCAGCAGAGCAGGATCCCTGAACCCGGAACTTCCCTATGGAGGAAGGATGGACGGCTTGCCCAGCAAAGCCTCACCAGCTTTCGCCCAGGAACATCCCGCCAGCGCTGTGGGGACAACATGCCACCCAGTGCACCCAGGCATCACCCCCGGGATAATGCCGAGAGACCTTGATAAACTGGCAAGGAACATTAATAAGTTCACCCCAACTCCTGAGGGGGGATACGACATCCATGCCTACCTATAGGACATTGACTTTCATCTTCAGATGATGCCCCAGGTCACCACCAGAGACGGGTTATACCTGCTGAGGATAACATCCAGCCTTGAGGTCCGGAGTTTCTTAGACCACCAGCCAGAGCAGGTCAAAGCCGACTACCTACTCCTGTGAAAAGCATTAATAAAGGAGTTTTCTGACCCAGAGTCAGAGCAAGGACTGTTGGCTGCACTTGATCTTCAGCAGGGAAGGCACGAGAACCCCCAGGCCTACTACTACCGACTACGCCGAGCCTATTTTGGGGCACAGAATGAACCAGAAATGGAGGAGGATGTAAATTTCAAGACTCTGTTCCTCTGAAACCTACACCAAACGGTGAGTTACCATCTGGGCATCACGGCATGCCCACGCGCATGGAACAAAACTCCGCCCTTCCATTCAAATAGTACGGTAAACAAACAATCCCAAGTAATTAACCCATCTGAATTGTTAACCAGTCTCAGGTGACCCTGCACCAGCCATAGACAGTTGTGGAGTTGTCGTCTTATGCCTTGTGTGTGTTTGTGTCTGCTTCATGTTTTTCAGCGCTCGCCGATGTTTTTACCTCGAAACATCGCCGATCAAAGGGGGCAATGTAGGAATCGAGATCATAAAACTGAAGAAACTGACTGTCTCTCCAACCACACACAGGACAAAGACATTCCTTTACAACAAACAGACCTAAGATCGGAATGCAGGAACCCCAATAAAAGGGTGTAAATTACCCCTCAGTGGAGCTGACCTCGAGTTGACCACCCTTAAAAGGGGCCTTTTGTTTGGATTAGGGGACTGGCTGAGCTTATCATACTCCACACCACGCTACATCCTGCTGAGCTTGGAACGACCTTTTGTACTTAACTGAATCAGCAAAAGGACTCTATGCCCAAGGCTCCTCCACTTTTAAGAATGTTCTTTCTTTCTTTGTGTTCTGCCTTATCCTATTTCAATGTAGTCCCTGGGTTGTGTATTAAGTCTATATGGGGAACATGCACTCTTGTTTGATACATCATGTGGTGAGGGCAAGAGTCTAAGGTTAACTTACGACTCAGTTACGGCAACTTCTCACATGGTGGGAAGCCTGGTGCTACCTCCAAAATCAAGTATTCAAACCAACATTATAAAGCAACCCTACTATTAATGAAATTATATAATATTAGACCTGTGTCATTCTATAAACACGCCATTATATCCAGTAGCTAATGGTCACACGTATGTATGTCGTGTTTGGTATCTGCATGTTTGTCTCCATGTGCTGAAGCTGTTGATGTTTTGCAATTCTCAGTATCTCATATCACACAGTTATTATAAGTATTAAAGGTAAATAAAACCATGTTACAATAGATATTGAGAAGGAGGCGACCCGGGAGTGGTCACTTGCAAATTAGCTGGAGGGCCAGCCAAGCCGCTCTCCAATCATCTCCAAGCCGAACTGCGGTTGGTTGAAAACCTTAGGAGGCCGGCTCAACCAAACTAGCATAAAACCCTCATGCCCAAGCAACTAATGGAGCTAGAACTGAGCTGGAGCTGGAATCAGAACAGAGCTGGAACAGGAAGAGAACCTGCACCAGAAGATCCCAAGACTTTCATCACCGAACATCACTTGACTCGACCCTTTGCCCAGCTGTCCAGACTCCATCCTCCCTCTCCGGCAACAATCAACAACTTCTCTAAGATACTCCAACTCCAGTCTGACTAGAACCTTCTGCCCAACACCAACTATTTCCATTCACCACCCAAGCAAAGCAAGTATCGATACCTCCCAACTTCATTAAGCTGGTGCAGTAACATTAAAAACTCTCTAACCAATTCACAAGTTAATGCTGATATAGTGATGGTTCACTCAGGTCAGGGTCTAGTGATTTTTCATGCTTATGACTAAGAACTCAACCTTCTGATTATTATCACTGGTTCTTCTCATGCCATATTCCTACAGGTATGAATGTGTATGCCTGTGTATGTGTTGGTTGTGTGTAGTAGTTCAGTCTGTGTGTAGTAGTTTAGCCTATGCGTATAGTAGCTTAGTGTAATAAAGTCTCGTCTATGTTCAAGTGACGTTGTGCTGTGTTTCTCTGCTCACCATCTAAGTTCCTAAGGTGTCCGATCTTAGTACCGTGCTCCAGAAGGGTTATCCTCAGAGGAAGTTATTATTGTCAACGGCCACGAGTCAATAAGACGCCTCACCAAACATTTCGCTGGACGAAATGAGCAGTCAATTGTATAAATTTATTCTGATAAAATTCCCCCAGAATAATCAATATTATTGTTTACATTAATGACCCTTACTTCCATAATAATTGCAAGATCAAGCCGACATCTAAATGAGCTAAACTATGTTGAGCAGAAGCACACTGTAAATAATTAGTTTAAAAAAATAAGGAACTAAAAATAAGCTATAAACAGCTACAGCACATGGATGTGTATTTGTGTAATCAGTGTGATGATGTGATGATATCTCTGTGTTGTGTGTAGATGCTGAAGGATTTGCCTTTGGATTGTAAAATATGTTATTAAAGCCTGAAGTAACTTGTAGCTGAGTGGATAAAAGGATGTGATCAGTCACGGTTATTGTTATGGAACTTCTACATGTGAATATGAATGATTCAGCTCCCAAACTGCTGGAAATGTGGGACGGGTTCTAACGCTTCACTAAAACTGCTTTATCCTGGAAAAGAGGTTTGAAGTGGGACTTCTGACATACGCCAGTCTTGGTGAGTTTACGATCCTTAATTCTGAAAGACAGAGCAGAGCATCACACACACACAAAAGAAAACTGTCAGTAGTATACAGTACACAGTGAATATTATTCAATATCATACAGTACAGTACAGTAAAGAGACAGTAAGTCAGTAACTCACTGTAGTGTCTCCAGTTTACAGAGTGGATCCTTCAGTAGATCAGAGAGCAGCTTCACTCCTGATTCTCCTGGATTATTACCGTTCAGATTCAGTTCTCTCAGGTGTGATGAGGAGTTTGACCTCAGAGCTGAAGCCAGAGCACCACAACCTTCATCTGTAATACTGCAGCCCCACATCCTACAAGAAAGAAAACCTTCTTATACAGTACATTTACTCTCCATCTCACACACACAACAATGAAAATATATCAGATCACTACAATTACAATTACCACAGATGAAAACTGGATGTTGCTGTATTTATTACAACTTTGCTGTAAGTTGTTTTCATGCACAAAATGGTTCAGTCTAGCTTGTGTGTGTGTGTGTGTATACTTCAGTATCTCAAGTGTACAGTGTGGATTCTCCAGTCCAGCAGAGAGCAGCTTCACTCCTGAATCCTGCAGGTTATTGTCACTCAGGTCCAGTTCTCTCAGACTGGAGGAGTTTGAGCTGAGAACTGAGGACAGAACTCTACAGCTTTCCTCTGTCAGATTACACACACGCAGCCTGGAAGAGAAATGATGAAATATCAGAACACTGATCTCAAACACACAAACACAGCCATAATACAGCTAAAGTGTAACATGTAACAGAAATGTCAGTGTGTTTCTCTCACACACAGAAATCAGAGGACAGGACACCACATCAGCACATTTACAGGAGTAATACATAATACAGCCAACAACACATGCCTTTGGACTGGAGGGGGGACCAGCGTGAATTGAGGAAACCCCCAAAGCACGGGCAGAACATGCAAACTCTGAGCACATAGGGTGGAGGTGAGATTCGAACCCTCAACCCTGGAAGTGTGAGGCAAAAGTCCTAAGCCACCATGCCCCTGGCTCAGGAGTTGAATTATATTATAAAGTTACATGCTTAACAAGCCCTCATAAATGAATGAATGAATGAATGAATGAATGTGGTATAATTTGTGAAGGAAAAATGTGTTCTTTTTGCAGCAGCCTGATTTTTTCACTATTTTTCAGGGCATAGTGATAGGGTTCACATGAAAAACGCTCTGGTACAGACCACGCCCACTTCCGGTTTAAATCTAAATACAAAAACAATTATGAATGGTTTGAGCTCTAAATAGGTACAGATACAGATAATAGCATTATGTTACACCTCTAGCAGAGACACAAGATCTAAACAGCTATAATTACAATTCATAAGTACAGTTTTTATTTATTCATGATATAGAATTAATCTAAAAGTAAATCTGATTCTCATGAACACATTTAAATTTCTTACAAATATTAAATCATATTCTAAAATTTACAGCTACATAAAAACACAATAATTTCTGTATGTATTATTTGGTGATAAAGGGGTAATCTGATCTGTGTGTGTGTGTGTGTGTGTGTGTGTGTGTGTGTGTGTGTGTGTGTGTACGTACTCCAGTATCTCAAGCGTACAGTGTGGATTCTCCAGTCCAGCAGAGAGCAGCTTCACTCCTGAATCCTGCAGTTTATTCTCACTCATGTTCAGTTCTCTCAGACTGGAGGAGTTTGAGCTGAGAACTGAGGACAGAACTCTACAGCTTTCCTCTGTCAGATTACACTTACACAGCCTGGAAGAGAAATGCTGAAATATCAGAACACTGATTTCAAACACACAAACACAGCCACAATACAGCTAAAGTTGAACATGTAACAGAAATATCAGTGTGTTTCTCTCACACACAGAAATCAGAGGACAGGACACCACATCAGCACATTTACAGGAGCAGCGACATCTTTCTGCACTCCACAATCTCTCAGCTACAATTTATTATAAGACCATTAGGTCATGTACATAACACACACGTGAGAGCGAGCAGCCTACAAACACTACATTCTGATCTGTGTTCAAGTTTCTACAACCAACACTGCAGATATAGTGCATTTTATTACAGAAAATAAAGAATTATAGAACTCTACACTACCAGCTAATAACATGCCTAGTCGTACTTTACAGTGAGGTCAGTAAGCCAATTTCTCTGATGTTATCTGTCCTCATGGAGCCGGTACCATGTCCAGCTTAATAACAGATTCTGATATTGTGTTCAGTGAACTTTTCTGATCTTTCTGGAATTTAACAAACACAAAAGCTAAAGTAAATCTGATCAAATATTATTGGGTGGCTGTTGTTGTCAACAGTAAATAATAGTTTCTTGATTTGGAAAAAACAGTGATGTTTTGAAACATGGTTAGCCTTTTTTACTCAGTCACATTAGATAGAAGATAGAAAGCTTTCCAGAAAGTTCCACAGGATGTCTAGTTCAGGAGTTCATTCAATCATTTTCCATACCGCTTATCCTACATAGGGTTGCAGGAATCCAGCGTGAATGGAGGAATCCCCCGAAGCACAGGCAGAACATGCAAACTCTGAGCACATAGGGTGGAGGTGAGATTCGAACCCTCAACCCTGGAAGTGTGAGGCAAAAGTCCAAGCCACCATGCCCCTGGCTCAGGAGTTGAATTATATTATATATTATAAAGTTATATACTTAACAAGCCCTACTAAATAAATAAATAAATGTTATAATTTATTGATGAAAAATGTTTTGTTTTTGCAGCATTCCTGATTTTTCACTGTTTTTCAGGGCATAATGATCACATGAAAAACCCTCTGGTACAGACCACGCCCACTTCCTGTTTAAATCCGAATACAAAAACAGTATGAATATTTTGAGCACTAAACAGATACAGATAATAGTATTGTGTTACACCTCTAGCAGAGACACAAGATCTAAACAACTATAATTACAATTCATAAGTACAGTTTTTATTTATTCACGATATAGAATTATTCTAGAAAGTAAATCTGATTCTCACAAACACATTTCAGTTTCTTACAAACATTTAAATCATATTCTAAAATTTACAGCTACATAAAAACACACAATCATTTCTGTATGTAATATTTGGTGATAAAGGGATAATCTGACCTCTGTGTATGTGTGTGTGTGTGTGATGATCTTACTCCAGTATCTCCAGTGTACAGTGTGGATTCTCCAGTCCAGCAGAGAGCAGCTTCACTCCTGAATCCTGCAGTTTATTGTAACTCAAGTCCAGTTCTCTCAGACTGGAGGAGTTTGAGCTGAGAACTGAGGACAGAACTCTATAGCTTTCCTCTGTCAGATTACACCCCCACAGGCTAGAAGAGAAATGACGGAATATAAGAACACTGATCTCAAACACACAAACACAGCCACAATACAGCTAAAGTTGTTTAACATGTAACAGAAATGTTACATCTCACACACAGAAATCAGAGGACAGGACACCACAGCACATTTACAGGAGCAGGAACGTCTTTCTGCAATTCACAATCTCTCAGATACAATTTATTATAAGACCAGTAGGTCACCAGAGGTACAAGGCTAGGACAAAAGATTTGCTTAATAAGCCTAAGGCATCAATCCACTTGCAGAATAACGGGGGGGGGGGGGGGGGGGGGGGGGGGGGGGGGGGTGTGTGTCCGGTGTAAAACATTGCCAAATTTAATCATGCAAATCGTCAGTACTCTGAATTTCATACCGGATCGGTCGAGGCCCGGGTTAACAACGACCGCCATCGGCGCTGTTGACCTACAGGGCGCCGGTGGAAATTGGGCTACTGTTGGTCGAAGAAGTAGAGGATGGAGGAGAGTGCGTAGACAGAGAGGGAAGAGGAAAGGTAAGAGTGTAGGACTGAGAATAGGAACTCTGAATGTTGGTACTATGACAGGGAAAGGTAGAGAGCTGGCTGATATGATGGAGAGAAGGAAGGTGGATATACTGTGTGTACAGGAGACCAGGTGGAAGGGTAGCAAGGCTCGTAGTATCGGAGCAGGATTCAAGCTGTTTTATTATGGTGTGGATAGTAATTGAAATAGGGTAGGTGTAGTCCTTAAGGAGGAGTTTGGGAGGAATGTTCTGGAGGTGAAGAGAGTGTCAGACAGGATGATGAGTCTGAAGTTAGAGATTGAAGGGGTGATGTTGAATGTTGTTAGTGGTTATGCCCCCCAGGTAGGTTGTGAGTTAGAGGAGAAAGAGAGATTCTGGAGTGAATTAGATGAGGTGATAGAGAGTATTCCCATGGGTGAGAGAGTGGTGATAGGAGCAGATTTTAATAGACATGTTGGTGAGGGGAACACAGGTGAGGAGGTGATGGGCAAGTTTGGAGTTAAGGAAAAGAACCTTGAAGGACAGATGGTAGTGGACTTTGCTAAGAGGATGGACATGGCTGTGGTTAACACTTATTTTTAGAAGAGGGAGGAGCATAAAGTGACTACAAGAGTGGAGGTAGGAGCACACAGGTAGACTACATCCTATGTAGAAGAGGCAATCTGAAAGAGATTAGTGACTGTAAAGCGGTAGTGGGGGAGAGTGTAGCCAGACAGCATAGGATGGTGGTGTGTTGGATGACTTTGATGGTCTGTAAGAAGAAGAGGTCAAATATTGAGATAGAGAAGAAAACCAAGTGGTGGAAGCTGAAAAAGGAAGAATGTTGTGAGGACTTTAGACAGAAGTCTCTGGGTGGTCAGGTAGTGCTGCCAGATGACTGGGAAACTACAGCAGAAGTGATCAGGGTGACAGGAAGAAAGGTGCTGGGTGTGTCATCTGGAAGGAGGAAAGAAGATAAGGAGACTTGGTAGTGGAATGAGGATAGTATCCAGAGGAAGAGGTTAGCCAAGAAGAAGTGGGACATGGACAGGACTGAAGAGAATAGACAGGAATACAAGGAGTTACAGCGCAGAGTGAAGAGGGAGGTGTCAAAGGCCAAGCAGGAGGCATATGACGAGTTGTACACTAGGTTAGACACTAGAGAAGGACAGAAGGACTTATACAGGTTAGCTAGGCAGAGGGATCGAGATGGGAAGGATGTGCAGCAAGTTAGAGTTATTAAGGATAGAGATGGAAGGGTGCTCACAAGCAAGGAGAGTGTACAGAGGAGATGGAAGGAGTACTTTGAAGAGCTGATGAATGAGGAAAATGAGAGGGAAAAAAGAGTAGAAGAGGTGACCTCTGTGGAATAGAAAGTAGATAAGATTAGAAAGGATGAAGTCAGGAAGGCTTTGAAGAGGATGAAAAGTGGAAAGGCAGTTGGTCCTGATGACATCCCGGTGGAGGTCTGGAAGTGTCTAGGAGAGGCAGCAGTGGAATTTTTAACTAGTTTGTTTAACAGGGTTTTAGAGAGTGAGAAGATGCCTGAGGAATGTAGAAGTAGCGTATTAGTGCCAATCTTTAAGAATAAGGGTGACGTGCAGAGTTGCAGCAACTATAGGGGGATAAAGTTGATGAGCCATACAATGAAGCTATGGGAAAGAGTAGTGGAAGCTAGGTTAAGGAAGGTAGCGGAAATTTGTGAGCAGCAGTATGGCTTCATGCCCAGAAAGAGCACAACAGATGCAATTTTTGCTCTGAGAATTTTGATGGAGAAGTATAGGGATGGTCAGAAGGAGTTGCACTGTGTCTTTGTAGACTTGGAGAAAGCGTATGACAGGGTGCCAAGAGAAGAGCTGTGGTACTGTATGAGGAAGTCAGGTGTAGCAGAGAAGTACGTCAGAGTGGTGCAGGACATGTATGAGAGGAGCAGGACAGTGGTGAGGTGTGCTGTAGGTCAGACAGAGGAGTTCAAAGTAGAGGTGGGACTGCATCAGGGATCGGCTCTGAGCCCCTTCCTGTTTGCTATGGTGATGGACCAGTTGTCGGAGGAGGTCAGACAAGAGTCTCCTAGCACAATGATGTTTGTGGATGACATTGTGATCTGTAGTGAGAGCAGGGAGCAGGTGGAGGAAAACCTGGAGAGGTGGAGGTTTGCGCTGGAGAGAAGAGGAATGAAAGTCAGTCATAGTAAGACTGAGTACATGTGTGTGAATGAAAGGGAGGGAAGTGGAACAGTAAGATTACAGGGTGAAGAGGTGAAGAAGGTACAGGAGTTTAAGTACTTG
>CM040983.1:29510465-29555229 GCA_022985145.1 Pangasius djambal | reverse complement strand
GGGGGGGGGGGGGGGGGGGGGGGGGGGGGGGGGGCAACACCATCCTAACATCCCAGTTCACCACAACATTCTATGGCAGTGAACCCTCCAGACCTGCTCCTTTACCCAAGAAAAAAACTATTCACAAAAGGCTTGATGTGAATGTGTTATGTTTTCAGCCTAGAGAGACTGAGACTGTGTCTGAGCCCCGAACACTAATTGGAAGGCTGTTCCATAACTGTAGGGCTTTGTAAGAAAAAGCTCTACCCCCTGCTGCAGCCTTCATTTTTTGAAATGCCAACAAATAGCCTGCATCTTTTGATCGAAGTAGGCATGGTGTATCATAAAAAACCAAAAGTTTGCTCAGGTTCTGTGGCATGAGACCATTCACTTCTTTATAGGTCAATAGCAGTATTTTATAATCAATACAAAATTTGATTGGGAGCCAGTGCAGTGTGGATAAGATAGGGGTGATGTGGTCATATCTTCTGGTTCTAAAAAGTACTCTCACTGCTGCATTCTGGACTAACTGGAGCTTGTTTATGCATTCTACTGGAACATCCAGACAGCAAGGCTATTGAGGAAACTATTCTTTGCCGGAGAATAGCATGATCAATGGTATCAAAAGCTGCACTAGGGTTAAGCAACACAAGTGTGATCACAAGCATGATCACAAGAGACCAGCCCTGATCAGAGGCCAGTAGTAGGTCATTTATCACTTTAACCAGCACTGTCTCTGAGGCTTAAATACTGACTGATACATTTTATGAATGTTATTCCTATGTAGGTATGAGCATAGCTGCTGTGCTATAACCTTTTCTCGGATCTTGGAGATAAAGGGGAGATTTGATATTGGCCTATAGTTGGACAATGGACATTTGGGGTGGGTGTTGAGATCTGTTTTTTTAATCAGAGGTTTGATAACTGCTAGTTTAAAAGATTTAGCTACATAGCAAGTGCAAGGGAAGAATTTAGTAATTTTAGAAGAGGTACGATTGTTTCTGGAATTACCTGTTTGAAGAAGCCTTCACACAGCACCTTCCCGAGTGGGATGGATACCATCCCGCCCTAACAGGCCAGCCTTGCCCTCAAAACTACTCCAATTATCTATAAAGCTCACACTGTTTTCAGAGCACCACCTGGACATCCAGAAGTTCAGCGACCATAATCTGCTGTAAGATACATTGCCACACCACATTGGGATGTTACAGCATTGGACATCACCTTCACTAATTTACACACCTCTACAATGTTACTCTTAGTAACCATTAACTGACAAAGGTGCCCTTACATGAATAACTATCTTTGAAAACCTGTGCTTGCCTAAGACCCTAAGATTACCTGCTATGTCTGGCACCCTGGCTCCCAGAATACAAGTAACTAAAGCTGCTGGTGCCCCTAAAGGCCTAGCTAATTTCACATGCCTTAAGATAGAGTCTCCTATAACTAGAGCTCTTTCAGATTTCTCAGCTGGTGCTTCACTGAGGCGAGCAAACCTGTTAGACACATGAAGCAGAGAGGAGTGGTGCTCCTGTGGGTGAGCCTGAGCTTTAGCTTTGGCTTTGCGATTATGCCACTGACTCATCACCCATTCGCCCTGCTGTGAGGGCTCTAATGCTGGAGTTGGGGGATTGCTAACTCCGACTAAGGCATCCAGACTTTCCCCAAACCCTCTCTAGAGTCTTTATGTGTAGCTCTAATGCTGCAATCTTCTCCATCAGAGAGCTAACTAATTCCACTTGGGACAGATAATCATCAGTTCTATATAGTTCATGGAACATGTACATCACACTTGGTCGACCATTGGGTATCTTGTTTTTCTTTGAAGGTCTGATTATATGGGAATCCCATATACAGGAAGTCTCATCTAATTTATCATGGAATGACATTTTTTTTTAAAATTAGGAGGATTTTTTTTAGTTATTCTGTCATAGCTAGCTTTTCCGGAGTCCCTGCATGCACTATACACACAAAGTACTTTGTCCTTAACCATTAAAGGACAAAGGCTTACCTAACAATCCCCCCCCCCTTCCTCTCTCTGTTGCGCTACACATGCTACTCCTGAGATACCAGTGATCCTGACACCTTCTGCTCTCCAGACCTGCCTGCTCCATCCTGATGTCCTACTTCTGGTTGCAGTTCTCATGGATTGAGATACATACATACATACAAGAACATAAAAAAGTCATTTTTCACGTTTATGATGACAAATAGTTCGAAATATGATTGTTTACATTAAATTAAAAAAAAATTAATTGAATTAAAAATATTGTTTAGAAAGTCATTATTTATCAAATGTGCCCTTACACTCTGTTTTCTTAGTATGTGCTGACAGAAGTGTGCACTTTGCTCTCTGAAAACGCTGTTGAGAGAGTTTCAAGGTGATAGGAGCACGGGAAAGTGGTTTTTGTAACAAATGCATGTTTGCATGAGCATGAAAAACTTTTCGATGCCATTTTTCACATATTTATGATGACAAATAGTAAAAAAAAATGTGATAGCTGACATCAAATGCATACTTGGATGATGAAGTGCGAAAAAATTAAAATCTTGAAAAATAATGTTTAGAAAGTCATTATTCTTCAATTATGTATTATCACAGTGTTTTCTTACAAACCTTTACGTGCTGAGAGATGTGTGGGCTTTGCTGACTGAAAACACTATTTAGAGAGTTTCAAGGCGATAGCAGCAGGGGAACGTGGTTTTCTAACTCATGTTTGCATGAGAAGGAAAAACTATTCAGTGGCATGTTTCACGTTGATCAACTCAAACAGTACGAAAAATGGCTGTTTACTTTAAAATGTGTAATTGGGTTATAAAGTGTGAAAAGATTCAAATTGTAAAAAAAAAATGTTTAGAAAGTCATGAAATATTCATTAACACTGTTTTCTTACAAACATTTAATTGTCATTTCAAACAAACCTGTATGTGCTGACATATGCGTGCACTTTGCTCTCTGAAAACACTATTTAGATAGTTTCAAGGAGATAACATTACGGGAAAGTGTTTTTTTAACAAGCGCTTATATGCATGAGCATGAAAAACTATTCAGTGGCATTTTTCACGTTGATGATGGCAAATAGTACGAAATATGACTGTTTACATTAAAATGTGTAATTGGATAATAAAGTGTGAAAAGATTCAAAGTGTAAAAAAAAATAATGTTTAGAAAGTTATTCAACAAATATGCACTAAAACATTGTTTTCTTACAAACCTTTAAGTGCTGACAGATGTATGGGCTTTGTTCACTGAAAACGCTGTTTAGAAAGTTTCAAGGCGATAGTAGCACGGGAAAGTGTTTTTTTTCTAACGCATGATTGCATAGGTATTAAAAACATTTCTATGCCATTTTTCACACGTTTTTGTGATGACAAATAGTAACAAATGTGATAGCTGACATCAAAATACACAATTGGATAATGAAGTGTGAAAAAAATAAAGATCTCGAAAAATGTTAAGAATTTCATTATTCATCACATATGTATTATCACAGTGTTTTCTTACAAACTTTTACGTGCTCACAGATGTGTGGGCTTTGCTCACTGAAAACGCTGTTTAGAGAGTTTCAAGGCGATAGCATCATGGGAAAGTGGTTTTTGTAACAAACGCATGTTTGCATGAGCATGACAAACATTTCTATGCCATTGTTCACATGTTTATGATTACAAAAGTAACAAATGTGGTAGGTGACATAAAAAAGCATGCTTGTACAATGAAGTGAAAAAATTAAAATCTTGAAAAATAATATTTTTGAATAATATCTTGAATCTTGAATCACTGTCAACTTTTTGAAAGCTCTGAAGTTAAATATCAGCCATATAGCCTAGTCTTCCTTTACTAGCATGCTCTGTTGCTTAGTTACTGTTTGTGTATTGTTACTAGGATTGGGTATCATTATGATTTTATAAATACTATTACTCTTATTGATAGCCCTTATTGATTTGTTTCCTAATTGTTGTTTTAATTTTACAAAAAAAAAAGATAATGCATGATAAGAATAGAATCAATGTTGGCAGAAATTAATTTTGATGTTGGCAACAGTTTTAGCGCTGTAACTCCCGGTTAAATAATCACAGCCTTTAGCCTAGGTTATGCATGGTTAATTGAGCCTAAGAAAATTCGTAAGAAAATATTGTGGTACTGATGGTACTTTGGTTGGGCAATACCACACTACTGAAATTCATATACATCCATAGTCGGCTCAACTAAAAGACAACCACACTAGAACTTTTAGTCCTAATAGATGTCATAAATGTTATGAATGATGAAGAGTTAGGAAAGTATGCCTTGAAACATGGAGACCGACTAGCACCGAGAGCGTTTTGCCAACAAAAACAGCAACTAATATGACTTCTGAATAAAGTAAAGCTACCAAGCAGAAATTGAGAGATCTGCATCGGAAAACAGGGAAAAATTGTCAATGAGGAGACTTCAGGCAGGCTGTGGTAGCATTGGAAATACACATGCAACCAAAAACAGCAGGCGAATGGAAATGGGATGGCTTCACTTTGAAAATGAGGATTGTCACCAGGTCCGCACAAGATATAATGTTGGAACGTGACACCTGTCTTTCCAAAAGACGACAACAATGGGGGAGTTGTTTGAAATTGGCAAAGGACTGTCTGTTCCTTTTGGACATTCATCAAAAGAACCTTCAGAAACATTTCACTTTGACTTCTATGATTTTGGACATAATGTAGTTCCTCTTGAATATTCACTGAAAGACCTGTATGAACTGACTTAAGTTAATATTTTAGTCAGTTCATACAGGTCTTTCAGTGAATGTTCAAGAGGAACTACATTAATATGCTGCGCATGTACATGTGCACGTTAAAATAAAAAGGATACCCCCTTGCCAAAACATTTCAGTAAAAATATCTGACTCATCCTCCAAACTGGAGCTGTATCTGGTCTGTTCGAGCTTCTCGAACTACCCGCTGCATGGGTATGTCAGTGCATTTAACAGTGTCGAACAGTATTCATCCACCTGGATTGGGTAGTTTGGATTTATGTGATATTATGTGTAAATACAGCATCCAAAGTATTTTCTGTGCTTTCAAGTGTGTTAATGTTCAATTATACAAAGTGAATTAAGATCTGTTTTCTCAGTTTTGAAAAAGTTTCTCTAGTCCATAACCTTCAATGCAGAGGAAATAAAAATTGAGAGGAGATCTTTAAGAAGGAATAGCAAGAGATGCCATCAAGTGGGCCCTGCAGATTCAGATTCAAAACCTGATGAATTGACAGAGGAAATAGAGGAAAAAGTATCGCCAACTGAATGTCTGAAGTCTCAGTCAGTGATACATGCATAACACTCATGCCTCGCCAACATCACAATTTGGCTCATTCCCCATGGTTGACAATAGGTGCATACTACAATCCCAAGTTGGTTCAGCAGTAATGGTATGTGGTATGGTACATTTCAAATCGTGGGATCCTGGGATAAATTAGGAGTGGGCGCAAGTGAGTGACGTGCCCCGAACACTAACTGGAAGGCTGTTCCATAACTGTAGGGCTTTGTAAGAGAAAGCTCTACCCCCTGCTGTAGCATCATTTTTTGAAGTACCAACAAATAGCCTGCACCTTTTGATCAAAGTAGGCATGGTGTATCATAAAAGACCAAAGGTTCACTCAAGTAATGTGGCGTGAGACCATTCAGTGCTTTATAGGTCAGTAGTAGCATTTTGTAATCAATACAAAATTTGATTGGGAGCCAGTGCAGTGTGGATAAGGTAGGGGTGATGTGGTCATATCTTCTGGTCCTAGTAAGGACTCTCACTGCTGCATTCTGGACTAACTGGAGCTTGTTTATGCATTCTACTGGAACATCCAGACAGCAAGGTATTAAATAATCCAACCTAGAGGTAACAAATGCATGAACTATTTTTTTCTGCATCATGTAGTGACATCATATTTCTTGTCTTAGCAATATTTCTGAGATGAAAGAAAGCTATCCTAGTAATATTATCTACATGAGCTTCAAATGAAAACTGGAGTCATTAATCACACCAAAATCTTTTACTGCTGCACATGATGAAACAGAAAGGCCATCCAGAGTTATTATGTAATCAGAAAGCTTACTTCTAACTGCATGTGTTCCTAGTACAAGTACTTCTGTCTTGTCAGAATCAAGTAAAAGAAAGGTGTCTAATATCCTTTACACATTCCTCAACTTTATTAAGCTGGTCAAATAAGACCTAAGCCAGGAGAGGGCTGTTCCCTTAATGCCTACAACATTATCTAGTCTATTGAGGAGAATAGCATGATCAATGGTATCAAAAGCTGCACTAAGGTCAAGCAACACAAGAGTGATCACAAGCATGATCACAAGAGACATAACCTTGATCAGAGGCCAGTAGCAGGTCATTTATCACTTTAACCAGCACTGTCTCTGAGGCCTAAATCTTGACTGATTCATTTTACGAATGTTATTCCTATGTAGGTATGAGCATAGCTGCTGTGCTATAATCTTTTCTAGGATCTTGGAGATAAAGGGGAGATTTGATATTGGCCTATAGTTGGACAATTGACAGTGGTTGAGGTCTGTTTTTTTAATCAGAGGTTTGATAACTACTGCTAGTTTAAAAGATTTAGGTACATATCAAGTGCTAAGGGAAGAATTTATTAATTTTAGAAGAGGTACGAATTTCTGGAATTATCTGTTTGAAGACGCCTCACACAGCACCTACCTGAGTGGGATGGATACCATCCCGCCCTAACAGGCCAGCCTTGCCCTCAAAACTACTCCAATTATCTATAAAGCCCACACTGTTTTCGGAGCACCACCTGGACATCCAGCAGTTCAGCGACCATAACCTGCTGTAAGCTACATCGCTACACTGCATTGGGATGGACCAGAGCATGTTACAGCATTGCCTTTGCTAATTTACACACCTCTACAATGTTACTCTTAGTAACCTCTAATTGACAAAGGTGTATATCATTACCCCTTACATGAATAACTATCGTTGAAAACCTGTGCTTGCCTAAGACCCTAAGATTACCTGCTATGTCTGGTGCCCTGGCTCCCAGTATACACGTAATTAAGCTGCTGGTGCCCCTAAAGGCCTAGCTATTTTCATGTGCCTTAAGATAGAGTCTCCTATAACCAGAGCTCTTTCAGATTTCTCAGTGGGTGCTTCACTGAGGTGAGCAAACCTGTAGACACACGAAGCAGAGAGGTGTGGTGCTCCTGTGGGTGAGCCTTAGCGTTAGATTTGGCTTTGCAATTATGCCACTGAGTTGTCACCCATTCACCCCGCTATGAGGGCTCTAATGCCGGAGTTGGGGGATTGCTAACTCCGCCTAAGGCATCCAGACTTTCCCCTACAGAAACTATGCTGCTCTTGCTCTCGCTAACCCACTCTAGAGTCTGGATATGCACCTCTAATGCTGCAATCCTCTCCATCAGAGAGCTAACTAATTCCACTTAGGATAGATAATCATCAGTTCTATAGAGTTCAGGGAACATCACACTTGGTCGACCACTGGGTATCTTGTTTTTCTTCGATGGTCTGATTACATGGGAATCCCATATGCAGGAAGTCTCATCTAATTTATCCTGGAATGACATTTTTAAAAAATTAGGAGGATTCCAACGCTACAGATTGGTATTGTCATCTGTAGGTCTGAGAAAGGTTATGATAACAGGGCTTGAAAATAAAACATTCAAATTGACTTTTAAGCAAATAGGTCTTCAAAATTAAGTGCTATTGTAAAGTAAGTTAAAGCAACAATTAAATAATTAGAAGGGCTATATTTTTTATTGTTTTATCTAAGCAATATTAATCAGCAAGAACAACTTTAAATGTGTAATGGCCAGCCAGTTATTTTGACTATAAGTCTTAAGCAGGTTCACATAAATTGTTGACAAGTTCGAAGGAAAATCTATATTTATCTATTTTTTCAGCTGAAGATAATCAATAAATTACCAATGTGAAGAAAACTCTTTTTTTATTGTGAATTCTACTTTCAGTACATTCTCCAGATGTTGCCAACTCATTGCTTCTTAATGAAAACATAAATCTCTTAAACTTTTCATTTTGTCTACAGATATACAGTAAAAAGAAAAATTCCACACTAAATACAAGTGTCACATGAGAGTTGGAGGAACACAGGGGGAACTTGGAACACAGTCAATTTTAGTTTAGAATTTTGATTATATATATATATATATATATATATATATATATATATATATATATATATATATATATATATATATATATATATATATATATATATAATATATACAGTGCCCAGGGCCCAGAATTGTGGAGTGGCCGGCCACTTTATGTCCCAGGATGCCCTCGTGTCTGTGTTACCTAATGGCTCTCCCTTTTAGTTATGCTGTCATAGCTAGCTTTGTACGGAGTCCCTGCATGCACTATACACACAAAGTACATTGTCCTTAACCATTACAAGACACTACAAACTTTCCTAACAATCTCTCCTCTCTCTATTCCTCTCTCTGTTGAGCTACACACGCTACTCCTGAGATACCAGTGATCCTGACCCCTTCTGCTCTCAAGACCTGCCTGATCCATCCTGATGTCCTACTTCTGGTTGGAGTTCACATCAGTTGAGATTGCTTGCTGCTGCTGGGGTTGGCCCCACTTGGATGGCCTGAAGATCGGGAGAAACTGCTCAACTTCCATTAGGGAAGAATTCCACAGCAAACTATGCTCTTTCTGCATTTTAGCTGCAGCCAGTGGATGGAATGACAGTGTCCTCATCACACTGAGGTGTTCCCCTGCCTCTCATTCCAGCTTGCGTGGAAAACACATCTAAACCAAGCTTGATTTGCACAGTGCTTATCTGGGTCTGGAAGGGAAATGAGTGGAAGACTGCCATTTCTACAGCCATGAGCATTATGAATACTTGGCCATGACTTATGGTTTGGCAAGTGTCCCATCGGTGTTCCAGTCCTTTGTTAATGAGGTCCTCTGTGATATGTTTATAAGTTTATCATGGTGTACATTGACAATATTCTGATCTTTTCTTCCTGTCTATCCGATCATAGAATTCACAAGGGCCGTGTTGACAAGATTACTGGAAAATACAGTCCCCTCCAAAAGTACTGAAATGGAAAGGCCAATTCCTTTGTTTTTGCTATACACTGAAGGCAGTTGGGTTTGAAATCAAAAGGTGAATATGAGATGATAGATCAGAATTTCATCCTTCGTTTCCTGATATTTACATTTACATTTGTTGAGCAATATGGCACTTTTTGTTTGAACCCTCCCAGTTTTCAAGATCAAAACTTTGGAACATTTGACTGACAGCTGTTTCTTGTTGCCCAGGTGTGCTTTGTTAAATTAGTTGTTTAAACAATTAATAGCTCTGAATGTCTACTCTTAGTTTGAGCTATGGGTTTCACCTGTGAAGACTGCAAATGTTGTTAAAAAGTATAGACCAACATGAAGACCAGATAGTTTTTCACTATGGGTGAAAATCAAGCCATTTTGAAGCTGAGATAAGAAGGAAAATCAACCAGAGTCATTGCACAAGTATTGGGTATAGCCAGTTTGAAACAATTTGAAATGTCCTTTAAAAAAAAGGAAAGAAGCCACTGGTGCACTAACAACCAGGCATCAAACATGTTGGCCAAGGATAACAATGGCATTTGATGAGAGAATCATTGTGAGAGCTGTGAAGAAAAACTCAAAAACAAGAGCAAGTGACATCACCAACAAACTCCACAGGGCAGGGGGAAGGCATCACAATACACCATTTGAAAAAGATACAGAGAGCAGAAATATAGGGGTCATAACACAAGATACAAACCACTCATCAGCAGTAAGAATTGGAGGGCCAGAATTCTTGGAAAATTGGAATTCACAAAGAAATACAGAGATGAGTCACAAAAGTTCTGGAACCAAGATTACCCTCTACCAAAGTGATGGAAAGACCAAGGTGTGGAGAAAGAAAGGATCTATTCGTGATCTAAAACATACAAGATCACTGGCCAAGCACAGTGGAGGTAGTGTCATGCCTTGGGCTTGAATGGTTGCTTCTGGAATGGCTCACTAATCTTTACTGGTGATGTAACTCATGATAGTAACAATAGAATAAATTCAGAAGTCTACAGAAACATCGTCTCCCAATTTGCAAAGAAATCCATCCAATCTAACTGCGAGGAACTTAATCATGCAGGAAGACAATAACCCAAAACACACTGGCAAAACAAACAAACAACTGAAAGAAACTGTGGTACAAGCCTTGAAAAGCATCACAAAAGAAGAATGCAACAGTTTCATGATGTCAGTGGGTTGCTGGCTTTATGCAGTTATTGCAAACAAGGGATAGGCAAACAAATATTAAGTGTTATTTACTTTAACATATTTTAAATCTATCTCTTCCAAAACATTTGCTCACCTAAAAACTGGGTGGTCTGCTGCCAAGGTGCCATGTTCCAAGTACATCTAGATCTTGCGTCGCTGCCACAGATGTGTTGGACTCCCTCTTAAATGCAGAATACCACTGCCATTGTCCTGATTGTACAGTTCTGCACCCCATGGTCATCCTCCTGTTCGTCAATCCTGTGCCTCTGGAGCGGTGTTTGGGAGGGGGTTTCTTTCATGCATCTGTCCTTGGCAGCATAAACCCAGTGCTCTGCCTCTCATGAGTACTGACACCTGCTGCTGGTTTCTGGGCTCATTACTAAAGTGTATATATGACACCTCTTCTCAGACTCTCTTTGCAAGGGCTTGCACCTACCCATGTGTTACCTCGCTGATTCCTTGTCTTGTCTGTTGCTTATTTATTCTCTTTGTTGCTGTGTGATTAGCTGTTGTATTTAGCCTAGTAATTAGCTTAGCATTTAGTATTGTCTTGTGTCACTCTGTTTAGTTTGTTGTATCCTCCGCAGACTGTACCTCTACTGATTAGCATTAGCATTTAAGGAATAGGAATATTTGTGCTCAAATGAGATAAATATATCCTCAGGTCCATGAGGCAAGAAAGTGTTCAAAATCCAAGGCAAAGGCTGTCCGTACACTGAATGAAAACCAGACCACAAAGGTCTATCAATATATATATATATATATATATATATATATATATATATATATATATATACATATATATACATACATACAGTTAGGTCCGGAAGTATTTGGACAATGATGGAGTTTTTGTGATTTTGCCTTTATACACCACCACAATGGATTTGAAAAAAAAAAAACAATCAAGATGTGATTGAAGTGTAGACTTTCAGCTTTATTTTAAGAGGATCCATAAAAATATGGCATTTACCATTTAGGAATTACAGCCATTTTCAACAAAGTACCTCCATTTTCAGGGGCTCAAAGGTATTTGGACAAAGTGACAAAATTGTGAATATAACCTGAATTTTAATACTTGGATGATAATCCTTTGCAGTCAATGACTACCTGAAGTCTGGAGCCCATGTTCTCAAAACTCAAATTCTGAGTTTCCTCCCTAGAGATGCTTTGCCAGGCCTTCACTGCAGCCACCTTCAGTAGCTGCTTGTTTGTGGGTTTTTCTAATTTCAGTCTTGTTTTCAGTAAGTGAAAAGCATGCTCTATTGTGTTGAGATCAGGCAACTGACTTGGCCATTGAAGAATATTCTATTTCTTTGCCTTCAAAAAGTCTTGAGTCACTTTCACAGTATGTTTAGGGTCATTATCCACCTGCACTGTGAAGCGGTGTCCTATCAGTTTTGTAGCATTTGGCTGAGAGAGAGTGTTCTGCAACGCACCTTACAAAGAAAACCTGAGATGGCCAAACACTTTGTGGAGTTTATGCAAGACATGTTCATCAACAAACGTGCAAAGCTAGGTCCCCCATTGCAGCCTGATGAAGAAGGCTGGTATTTACCGATATTTGGTGTGTACCACCCCATGAAACCTGGGAAGATTTGGGTCGTCTTCAATTCTAGTGCTCAGTGTGAAGGCATCTCTTTGAATGACACTCTTCTTCGTGGACCAGATGTAAACAACAAGCTACTTGGTGTCCTGATGCGTTTTCATAAGGAACAAGTTGCAGTCATGGCTGATGTAGAGCAACTGTTCTACTGCTTCAAGGTTAGAGCAGATCACCAAATCTTTCTGAGGTTCTTGTGGTTCAAGGATAATGATCCCTCCAAAGAAATCACAGAGTACAAAATGACAGTACATGTTTTTGGGAACAGCTGTGGCAATCTTCAGGATAAGAAGGGCAGAGGATTTTGGAGAAGAGGAGTATCGTAGAGAAGCAAAACAGTTTGTCCATAGAAATTTTTACATGGACGACGGCCTGATCTTTGTTTCCAGTGCAGCCGAAGCCATCAGTCTCCTGAAAAACACCAAAAACATGTTGGCTGAGTCAAACATCAAGCTTCACAAGATTTCTTCAAATAAACACCAAGTCATGGAAGCATTCCCTAGAGCAAATGACCTGAAGGATCTAGATTTGGGTGTCAATCCTGTAGTGGAAATTTTTTTTGCATGTATCATTAGTTTTTATGTTTCAACAAGTTACGAGGGAAAAGATGTTCTGTGAAAACAGTTGCTGTTGCTCAAGGAGGAAAACAAGAAATGAATTAAGCCCAGTTCCTGTCATCGTTAGCACAAAGTGTTCCAAATGTCAGCTAAAACAGAAGAACATGCCAATGCCTAGTAATTGAGAGTAAAAGAATGATGCACGTAAGCATAACCAGTAAAGTTAGAGCAAAACACCTAACCGTAATAGGCAGAATTAGAGTCTTGTGTAATTATGTTCATAGAAGGTAACAGAATGCTCTAAAGGGATGAAAGACAATGTATAAAAGGGAGCACCAGAAAGGGGAAGCACCTCTTCTGGGTGCATGATTTTTGTAATGCATACTGAAGACGTCTTGCTGCAGCAATAAATTTTATACTCTTGCTTCTTCTGCTCAATCTTGTCTGCTGAATTTATTTGCCGCTATTTCTAGATTTGGAAAGGGCTTAAGGCAATCACCAACTACAAGCCTAGAGCCCACCACTCTGTGAACGACCGGCGCTTGGTCAACAGCCTGAACGAATTTTACTGCCGCTTTGAAAGACAATGGGACATACCTGATACCCCCCCCCCCCCCCCCGTGAGGGGCAGGGGAGAGGGCGACACTGAGGTGTGAGGCTGTGAGGGTGATCCAGGTAGAATCTCTCTCCATCAAAGAGGGAGATGTGAATAGACTGTTTAAACGACTGAACCCCCGCAAAGCCGCAGGCCCGGACATTGTATCCCCCCTCCATCCTGAAGCACTGTGCCAACCAGCTGTCTCCGGTGTTCACTAACATTTTTAACACCTCACTGGAGACCTGCCATGTGCCGGCCTGTTTTAAAACTTCAGAGATTATTCCAGTCCCTAAAAAGGCGAGGATCACAGGACTTAATGATTACGGACCCGTTGCCCTGACTTCTGTGGTCATGAAGTCTTTTGAGCACCTTGTCTTGTCCCACCTCAAGGACATTACAGACCCTCTTCTGGATCCCATGCAGTTTTCCTACAGAGCCAACAGATCTGTAGACGACGCTGTAAACATGGCCCTCCACTTCATCCTCCAGCATCTGGACTCCCCAGGATCCTATGCCAGGTTACTGTTTGTGGACTTCAGCTCTGACTTCAACACTATCGTCCCATCTCTGCTCCGAGACAAGCTCTCACAATGAGTCTCTGCCGGACTCATTGTGCAGGCGGATCACAGACTTCCTGACAGACAGACGGCAGTTCGTGAGGCTGGGGAAGCATGTCTTGGACTCCCGGACCATCAGCACTGGATCCCCCCAAGGCTGTGTCCTCTCTCCTCTGTTATTCTCCCTGTATACCAACAGCTGCACATCTGGACACCAGTCTGTCAAACTTCTGAAGTTCGCAGATGACACCACACTCATCAGCCTCATCTCTGATGGAGACAAGTCAGCCTACAAAAGTGAGATGGACCATCTGGTGTCATGGTACCGCATGAATAATCTGGAGCTCAACGCTCTCAAGACAGTGGAGATGATAGTGGATTTCAGGAAGGACCCAGCCCCCCACCCACCCATCATCCTCTGTGACACTCCAGTGACCTCTGTTGAGTCCGTCCGCTTCCTGGGAACCACCATCACCCAGGAGCTCAAGTGGGAGCAGAACATCAGCGCCCTCACCATGAAGGCAGAGGCTGTACTTCTTGCGGCAGCTGAAGAAGTTTCACTTCCCTGTGAAGATGATGGTCAACTTCTACACTGTCATCATCGAATCTATTCTCACTTCCTCCATCACAGTCTGGTTTGCTGCTACCACGGCCAGGGCCAAGCCAAGCTGCAGCGCGTCATCCACTCCGCTGAGAAGGTGACCGGCTGCAGCCTCCCATCACTCCAGGACTTGTACGTCTCCAGGACCCATAGACGTGCAGCCAGGATTGCAGCCGACCCCTCTCACCCCAGACGTACTCTTCCAGCCCCTCCCCTCTGGCAAGAGGCTCCGGTCCATCAGGACCAGGACCTCACGCCACAAGAACCAGCTTCTTCCCCACTGCAGTCAGCCTGCTGAACAGTGCCCCTATTCCCCCCAGGCGACCCCCCCCCCCAACCTACTGACAGTCACTCTCCCCTCTGAAGCTGCAATATTTCTTCTATCTCCCATGTACACTCACTTTTTCTGTACATAACTATTTATATTTTTAATATATTCTATCTTGTCTGCTGTTTACATATTTCATATTTATATATAGCATGTTCATCTTGCACCATGGTCTCTTGCACTTTAGTATTGTTTGACCCTTGTTATTGTGTTGAATTTTTGTATTTTGTATTCTTCACTTCTGTATCCCCCTTGACTTTATATCTTTGATTCTGTGTTTGCACCTGACATCAAGACAAATTCCTAGTACTGTAGAGTGTCCTTTACTGTACCTGGCAATAAATTGTTTCTGATTCTGATTCTTCGTTGGCAATTTTTTTTTTTTTGAGCCACACTTTTTTTGTTACTTCCTCCCTAACCCCTAGACTAAGGAGGGAACATGACACTATTATTATATGGTGTGTACAGCAAGAACAGTATAAAGATGAACTCAAATGTTTGAGTAAGGGAGAAGAAATCTCACAACAAAGCTCTCTGAAGAAACTAGCTCCTTTTGTAGGACTGATTCAAGTTGGAGGCCGCTTGCAATCGGCAGAACTGTCAGAACAGGAGAAACACCCATTAATAATCCCAGCAAGTCAACATGTAGCCACATTATTGATCAGATACTACCATGATAGGGTAGTACACCAAGGATGACACCTGACACCTGGAGCTCTATGATCAGCAGATTATCCAGCAGTCTCTGGATTGTAAAAGGAACAAAGCTAATTAACAGTGTGATTCATCAGTGTGTTACTTGCAGGAAGTTAAGAGGAGGACTCGAAGAACAAAGAATGTCAGACCTACCCATGGATAGAGTGACAGTAGATCCACCATTCACTCACGTCGGCCTAGATGTGTTTGGGCCATGGAGCATAACGTCACGCCGTACCAGAGGGGGAAGTGCTGACAGCAAAAGATGGGTCGTTATTTTCTCTTGCTTAAGTACAATCTGTCCATCTGTCCATCTGGAGGTCATCGAGTCCATGTTAACTTCCAGCTTCATTAATGCCCTCAGATGGTTCTTGGCAGTTCGTGGGCCGGCTAAACACTTTAGAATCGACAGAGGAACAAATTTCATTGGTGCCTGTCGAGAACTGATCATCAATACTGATGATCCAGAGCTCAAGGGGTACTTGCAGGAGCAAGGTTGCACATGGTCATTTAACGCTCCCCACTCTTCCCATATGGGAGGAGCTTGGGAAAGGATGATCAACACGGCACGACGCATTCTTGATGCACTGCTGCTAAAACCAGCCTTTCTCGTCTTACCAATGAAGTCTTGACAACTCTTATGTTTGAAGTCATGGCAATAATGAATGCTAGACCTTTACTTCCTATTTCTTCTGATCCTGACACATTGGAAGTTCTGTCTCCTTCAATGCTTCTCACACAAAAGGCTAGTACTGTATCAGCAGTCTTGGAGACTTTGATATGAAGGACCTCTTCAAGAAAGAATGGAGACAGGTTCAATGTCTGGCTGAGGCTTTCTGGAAGGCATGGAGGAGAGACTATCTTGCAACATTGCAAGTACGGAGAAAGTGGACAGAGGAAAAACGAAACCTTCAAGAAGGGGATGTTGTCTTGCTCAAGGACTCTAATGTGAAATGCAATGAGTGGCCGATTGGGCTTATTGTGAAAACCATACCTAGCAGTGATGATAGAGTGAGAAAGGTAGAAGTAAAGATAATTAAAGAAGGATCTGCGAAGGCCCATCTCAGATGTGGCACTACTCCTGCCTGGGAAGTCATAGAAGGTTCAATATAGTATAAAAAGTTACTATACCAGGTGGGGAGTGTGCTGTTGCATATATCCTTTATGTTTTTGACCCACCTACTGGGCATTTAATGTACTGCACTATATATACTGTATACGGTTCAGTTTAATTTAGGTTTCTCTCAGTGTACACAGTCTAGAGCAACGTACTTGCAGTTTCGGTTGATTTAAGCGTTGAAACCTTGGAAATATATGTCCCTGAGTGCTATATTTTTACTAAACAGTGATTCTGTGTACAAGGGTTATTACATTGAGATTATTGCTGTGTTTTTGTTGTATGCACACTTAACCTTCGTTGCAAACATGCTATGCTAGCGGTAAAACAAATATAATAATTTCGCTGATATTCGATACAAATTTATGTCTCATTTAATAGAATTTCCTCATACGTATATTACTTAAGTCATGTATAAAAAGGAACTATGTCCATAAGAAACTGTAATGTTAAGCTGGTTAAACTGAACATGTTGGAAATGTGAATGTAATATTCATTTATATATTTTTTCTCTTTTATTTTAGTTTTACAAAAAAAAAGATCATTAAAAAAATAATCACCAGTAAAGTCACTAAAGTTACCAAGACTGCTTTCTGGAGAATTTGCTCAAGCAACAGAATTGGTTAGAACAGAATATATGTATACACACACACACACACACACACACACACACACACACTACCAGTCAAAAGTTTTAGAACACCCCAATTTTTCCAGTTTTTATTGAAATTTAAGCAGTTCAAGTCCAGTGAATAACCTGAAATGGTACAAAGGTAAGCGGTAAAATGCCAGTGGTGAAAAAGGTTACCAAAAACTGAAAAATAATGTAGATATCAGAGTTATATAAAAAGGCCTTTTTCAGGGAAGAAGTAATGGGTTAACAACATAGAGCTGTTCTGCCACAATAAAGTTGATGCTAACAATTCCTACAAAAAACCTCTGAAAAACCTTCTGTTGATTACCTATAAACCCTCTGTCTGTATAAAAGCAGTGTTCGAACAGACTGTGTTACTGCACCCTCTTAAGCAATATTTGGACAGTATTGAACTGCAAGAATATATTGCTCTCATAATGGGAGAAAAGGGTGATTAACAAAGGAAGACAGACAGACCATTATAACCCTTAAAAGTATAGATCTTTCCTTTAGGGAAATTGCAAAAAAAGCCAAGGTGTCAGTGAGTACAGTTTCCTACACTGTCAAAAGGCACTTGGAAACTAACTCTGACAGGAAGAGGTCTGGTAGACCCAAAGCCACAACAGAATCAGAAGATAAGTTTCTAAGAGTCAACAGCTTGAGTGATAGGTGGCTCACAGGACAACAACTTCAAGCACAGCTTAACACTAGTCGAAGTAAGCAAGACTCAGTTTCAACTGTGAAGAGAAGACTTCGAGCTGCAGGTTTGACAGGTTGAGTGGCAGTAAGAAAGCTACTGCTAAGATGGCAAAATAAGAAAAAGAGGCTTGCCTGGGCCATGGAGCACCACAAGTGGACTACTGAAGACTGGAAGAAGGTTGTATGGACCGATGAATCAAAATTTTAAATCTTTGGTTCATCACGCAGGGTTTTTTGTACGCCTTCAAGTAGGCAAAAGGATCGATTTGTTCTATGCTTTAATTTCAGTGTACACTGAAACATTAAACTGTGTAAATTTCAATAAAAACTAGAAAAATGGAGGTGTTCTAAAACTTTTGACCCGTATATACAGTATATATATATATATATATATATATATATATATATATATATATATATATATATATATATACATATGACATGTAGTTTTGCAAGTAATCAATTACTTAATTTTATAAGTTTTGGAAATATGCAGATGTGTAAAAAATTTACATTTAATGTAATGAGAACAGGAAGTATAATTGTTGGAACATTCCCCTGGGCATCAATGAGGGCTGCAGAGGAGATGAAGGATGTATCAGCATGCACCAATCTATCCCTGAGGTTTGGATTCCTAGAAGAAATACACAAACGGGATTGTGAATATACCCATCAATTCACTGTCAATTTGAATAATATGCCAGTGATTATAAATTATCTTTTTAGTCTCTGAACCCAAAGGACTAAATGTAGATTTAAAAACACATGAAAAATTCCTTTTGATCTTAGGGATCTGATGGGTCTTTTCTGGCATGGATGAAGAATGAACACTATCAAGTGCAGTGTCCAACCAGTTGATGGGGTATCCATGTCACCTAAAATCACTATATAAAAATCTGAGCTTTAGCTTCAAAATCATCTATATTGGAACAAATATGATTCCTCATTTGTAATTTTTTGGTGTAGTTTTTGTGATGTACTTCTATATTATATTTTCTGGAACTGAGCTCTGTAACTAGGAGTTCCTCTTGATCAAGCTCAGCTGCTCTCAATATTCAATTATTTGTCTGTAAAACAGATGAACTATTGTCACTTAGGTCAGCACTGAAGACAGCTATGGGCTGAAACGTTTGTTCACTGGTCTGTTTTAACTCGTTGATCTTTGCATTTTTTTTCCCCACCATGCAAGTTTTGAATCTTGTAAATTCAATGACCTGTTTCTTTCAGTGCAGTAAAAGTACAGACAGTATAAAATCTGAACACCTCTATAATTGTAAAATACTGAGGGTACAACAAAGGTAGACAGGGTGTGACCAGACAGTGCTAAATGTTAAGCTAGGCTAAATGCTAATACTATCTGCACACTGAATGAAAACCAGACCACAAAGGTCTATTAAAATATATATTTGTTATTTTAATGTGTACAATTGAGTTATAGCCAATATGAATTGATCATGTATTTTCAAAGCTTTGGAATAAAATTAAACACCACACTGCCCACTACACCATTCGGCCACGTACAATTGAGTCAATTTAATACTAGTCATAATTGGATCATTTAATACAAGTCAGTATGTAATAATTCAATCTAATAGAATACATATATATGTTAATATTAATTTTACACATTAATTTTTCACATTTTGATGAGAAACTAAAAATACGTATGTACAGTATATATTTTATCTTAAATCTGCTCAACCACAATCACTTTTTTCAGTGTGTAATACAGAATAACAATTATTTCTTAGTATTGTTTCCACCCCATTGGAAAAGTCTTGACCAATAGAATTCATCAAACTGGCAGTTCTACATCAACAAGGCAGAGGCCAACTTCCAGTGCTAACATGATGAGGGGTTATCTGTGTAGCCCACACCTCTTCCACAGCCAGCCGAGATTGCTGGGCACCAGTGGACTACTCTCACTTTTGTAGGAACTCCGAGATCATCAAACTGAAGAAACTGATTGTCTCTCCAACCACCCAAAGGCAAAGACATTCCTTTACCCCAACGGACCGAAGATGGCTCCAGCCTGTCTAAGCTAAATGAAAGGTCGTAAAACATTAAGGGATGCTAACGAACTTCGGAATGCAGAAAACCCCCCAAAAAAAGGTGTAAATTACTCCTCGGTGGAGCCGACCTCGAATTGACCACCCTTAACAGAGGCATTTTGTTTGGATTAGGGAACTGGTTGAGAGTTATCGCACTACACGCTGCTGAGTTTGGATCGACCTTTGTACCTCACTAAATCAGTAAATGGACTCCGTGCGTAAGACTCCTACATCTTTAGGAATGTTCTTTTCTTTCTTAATATCTGCCTTATCTGATTTCAAGGTAGTCACTGGGTTTCATATTTAATCTGTATGGGGAACATGCCTTCACATGTGCTGTATTTAACAAGAGCGCAAGAGTCTAAAGTTAAACTACAATTCAGCTACGGCGACTTCTCACATGGTGGGAAGTCTGGTGCTACTTCCAAAATCATGCATTCAACCCAGCATTATATTGTAACCCCACTATTATTGGAATTATATAATATTAAACATGTGGCATTCTGTAAACATGCCATTTTACCCAGTAGCTAATGGTCACACGTATGTATGTCGTGTTTGGTATCTGTATGTTTGTTTTCATGTGTTGAAACTGTTGATGATTTGCAATTCTCAGTATCTTATACTATACGGTAATTATAAGTATTAAAGGTAAATAAGATTACATTACAATGGACATTGAGAAGGAGGCGACCCGGAAGGGGCCACTTGCAAATTAGCTGGAGGGCCAGCGAAGCTGCTCCCCAATCATCTCCAAGCTGACCTGCAGTTGGTTGAAGACCGTAGGAGGCCGGCTCATCCAAACTAGCATAAGAACCTCATGCCCAACCAAGTAAAACCAGAAGAAGAAAACGACAAAACACAAAAACCACCTATAACAAAGAACCGAGCCGGAGCTGGAGCTGGAGCTGAGCTGGAACGGAGCTGGGACCAGAACAGAGCTGGAACAGGAAAAGAACCTGCACCAGAAGATTCCAAGACCTGCATCACCGAACATCACTTGACTCGACCCTCCGCCCAGCCGTCCAGACTCCAGCGACGATCAATAACTTTTCTAACACCCTCCGACTAGAACCTGCTGACCAACACCAACTACTTCCATTCACCACCTAGGCAAAGCAAGTATTGATACCTCCCAACTTTATTAAGTTGGTGCAGTAAACCTAAAACTCTTTTTATCGATTAATGCTGATATTTTGATGGTTCACTCAGGTCAAGGGCTAGTGATTTTTTTACACTTATGTCTAAGAACTCAACCTTCTGATTATTCTCACTGGTTCTTCTCATTCCATATTCCCCCATGTATGAATGTGTATGTTTATGTGTGTGTTTGTGTTATATTAGTTTCTGTGTTTTAGAATAATAAAGTCTCGTCTGATTGTTAAAGACCAGTGTCTTGTGTTTCTGTGCTTCAAATTTATTGCCTTAAACTGCCGATCTTGTTACTGTGCTCTTAATATAGTGTTTCACTATATTTAGAATATTATTGCTGGTGGCCACGGAAGTAATATCCCATACACAATTAATAAATACACTCGTTTCAACTTATTGCTGGACGAATAGTTGATCAGCTATTAAAATATCAAGTATAAAAATTTCCCCTTCTGAGCTGATCTGCTAATCTCCTGCATATATTGGTGGAGAATACATAAAATTAACCTAAACAGTTTTCCCTACAGTTTTAACCTAAATTTTCCCTACACTTTTTTCATTGCAAACACTCTTGGAACAAGTGGACAGGAGAAATCTTGAGCAGAATGTCACACAACTTAAAAGAGAAGACACCAACAGTTGTCTAAACCCTTCATTGGAATGGACGAGGCCACTAGCATGGCTAGCTCCCAGCTTGACGCTTCTCCCTGAGCTGTGTGTGGGGGTTTGGGTGGTGCCTCACTGAGCTCCTCGGCCCCCCACCCAATGGTTGGTGCAGCCCTGAGCTCAGCCCTGCATTTGGCTCTCGAACACCAAGAAGCTCTTGACAAACACAAAGAAGAAGAGACGATGCTCAGGAGGCGACTCCATCCGATTCGGGAATTATTCGACCCTCTTGAACGAAGAGTCGACTCCCAAACAAGAGAAATCTCTGACCTACATGAAGCAGTCAAACACTCAAACTCAGGAATTCTACTCTCTCTGACAAGCTGGATGACTTAGAGAACTGCTCATGGAGATGCAATTTAAAATTCATTAGGACTCACTTGGATTTATGACAGGGCTAATTCGTGAAGCTCTCAGCATAGAGCCACTCCAGGGTCAGTCACTTTTGCAAAGAGCATAGAGGCTTGGATGCTCACCATCTAACGGTACCTCAGCCAGTAGACCCAGGGCTATTATAATTCTGTTTCACAATTTTCAATATAAAGAGTTCCATAGCTCCTTAAAAGTCCTTCAAAGGAGCAGATGGGGCTTGTTTTCCATGAGCACAAACTCTGAGTTTTTCCCGGACTACAGCTCTGAGCTTTTCCAAAAGCAGGCTGCGTTCTGATTCATGATGGCTGCGCTCGAGTGCGAGTTCACTTCGCACTCCAGTACCCAGCAAGGCTACGTGTGATGGTAAACAGTGAAAACAAGTATAGAAGAATCTTGAATATAGCCAGCAAGCCCAGGGCAATGGGAGATTCAGGAGAATGAATAAGGTGGAACCGCATTCTCTTGGAGGTGAACGCTAGCATTGCCCAGGGGTCTTCCATCCAGGGTAGTAACCGTTAAGGGCGGCTCAAGGTTGACCAGGAGGATTTGGAGATTTTTGGCAAGAGACAAGTCCATGAAGTTGCTGGCAGCACCAGAGTCCTCCAGAGACTGAAGAGTGTGCAGTGTCCCACCCCAAGAAAGGGAGATGAAAAAGAAGACTCCAACTGGAGAAGACTTTGGAGTGAAGGTGGATCTCATCGAAGTCCTCCCTCCTCTAGATGGGACTGAGCTTTTCCCGATAACTCTGGGCAAGTGGAAACGAAGTGACCTGGATTCCCACAGTAGAGGCAACACTTCTCACGCATACACCAGGTCTGGCAGGGTCATGGCCCTCCCAACTGCATGGGTTTCTCTGATGAATTGGAGACTTGGGAGCCATCTAGAGGTGATGTCCAGGACCTGATCTTGAGAGGACAAGCTGAAGAAGGGTGTTCCCTTGATCTCTCATGGAGTTGGTTGTCCAGGAAAATTGAGAGGTCAAACAATGCATTCAAGTCTCTCTCTGCATCCCTTGAGGTCAGTTCATCCATGATGGGGTCTGAGAAGCCATTCTGGAATGCCTCCTGGTTCCACTGGCTATCAGAATTGTACAGAAAGCAACCACTCCGTTTTGGGGACTGAAAACGCATATTTTTGAAAACGCTGCTGTTAACGTTTCCATGTAAACACCCAATACGGGAATCGTTGAAAACGGTGACGTCATGCGCGTGCGTAGTACGTGTTAGGTATGTAGACATGCGCAGTACGTGTGTATTGTAAAGACAAGCGCATACGTAATACAGCGTTTTTGGCCGTTATCGCCGATCTGTGTAAAGGTGAATCGTTTTGAAAACGCTGTCGTGTGTACATGAAACTTTTTGAAAACGCAAGAGAAAAACTTTTCCGTTTTTGACTACATCGTTGTCGTGTGAACGTAGCCTAAGAGAAAGGCGTCTGCTGTGGTCTTAGAGCACAAGGGAGGAAAAAAGCTGGCTGTATTGTAGGTCACAGAAAACTACAGTACTGCAAAGAAATACAGACAAAATTAAACAACCTAATGTAAAAATTTAACCAAACAGTAGTGATATAACATAACTACATATTTAACTAGCTATTTTTGACAACCATTACACAAAATAATTTTGATTTGATCTATTTTTCTAAAATAAGGAAATTTATCGTACCACATTATTGTTAACACCTACACTATCATTACATAATGACTAAGTTAAATGATTAATGGATCATTCAATACAATTACCTAGCAAATCAAGAAATATCAACCAAATAGCATTCCAGGATATAAAAAAAGAGTTTATTTAAGGACACTTTCTTACAGTACAGGTACTAAAAAACTGAATGCAAACAAGTGTCCAATTAAAAACAGTCACAGTAGTAAACCAAAATTGAAAAATATAATAAAAACAAATATTAAAGAATAAGATTTCTTAACACTTGGGTGTTTAAAAATTTATTTTATTGGTGCATAGCAAACAGTCAGTATGAAAACTATCTTCAGGAATAAAATAGTCCTAAATCTCAATCATTGTGCAAAGTGGTATTACTACTGATATCCTCCCTTGTCTGACTTAATTGCACAGTAGAATTACTAAGTACATACTAAGTACATATACAGTATAAACCTTTATCTTAGTGAGGAGGTGTGATTGACCCCGTTGCTAGGGATGACGCAGCAATTCAAGGACTGTGATTGGTTGATAAAAAACTATCTGTAAAGGTCTTAAAATGCGCTCTTTGTGAAAATAGAATATATGATAATAGAATGGACAGTGAAATCATAAAATGTTTGTATTAAGAAATTGTATAATCATGAATACAGGCTACTTTATGCAACGTTTCTGTTATAAGCTAAATATCTTAAAGTTAATTAAAACAGCCAAATGTTGAAAATGTGTCTACTTTTGAAGCAACCAATTTCCATGCAGTAGTTACTATATTTAAGTTCTTACATTTATTTACCATACTGATTTTATTACTTGTAATCAATTTCAGATTGATGTGAGCAAAATGGCTCACCTTTTACCAGTTTACATGACTGCAGGACAGTCTATTTAAGTTGCACTTTTGGATGGTATGTATCCGTCAATCCAAGAGAGATGGAAGGAAGTAAAAGAACAATAAAACCAAATTGGACAGAAGAGCAGTGTTTGGAGAATATTTCTTCTTTCCGCCATTTTGTCCTCTGCTACAGAAACTCTTAAGCCTCTTAAAAGTCCTCCTCTCTACTCTTAACAATTTTTACCTTAGGAGCTGTTTTTAGGGCTAAGATGTTTCGTGAATCACTTTTATCTTTACTAAGATTTAGTCCTAAATTTAAGGGGAAATTCTAAGAAAACGTCATAATTCTAAGAATTTTCTTAGAATTTCGTCACTAGGAGCAACTTTTAGGCTTAGGAAGCTTTGCGAATACGGGCCCTGAGATTTTACATTTATCACAATAAACATTTCTATGATCCCAGGACATAGCTCTGCATTCGGGTCTAGGACTGGTTCCTCAAAGCTGGACTCACTAAAACAACACTTAGCAGAAACACTGGCAGATCTTTCAGCCCTGCAACTACTAACCAGAAAGAGTTACTCCAAGACTCCTTATTTTAGTGCACATCCTGGCCAAACAGCCCACTTGGGTGGCTACATTCTTTGGATATATTTTATAGTACATTGACAACAGTATATCCCTTTCAGATTCTCCTAGCACAATGTCCTGGAATTGGAGCAGTGGCTCAATTATGTTTAAATCCTCCAAAAGAAGTGTTTCAGATGAGATCTGGGCATAATGTTTCACACATCGTGTCAGTAGTACCGTAAAGTGACAAGGAGTCCACATCTTTGCTTGCCAATATGTTGACAAATTCAGCACTATAATCACAAGCCAATGGCATACAAAGCTGCTGGTTGTGCTGAAAATGCCTCATGACTTCAATGTTTCTGTTGGTGTTATGATACTGCCCTAACATTCAATTGAACCTGTCAAAACGAAAGCATCAAAATGAATAGACAAGAAAAATATCTAATATTTTCTGTGCACACCTTCAGTGGTTGTTGATAAATTAAGCACACCTTCTGGTGGCTCTGGAACTTCAATCGACTGCATGTCTTCTTCATTAGGCATGCACAAATTCCCTTCATGTGGATTGCCATAGTTTCCTGTAATAAAATAAAGAAATTTAGAATCAGCTCTAGTTACAATGTACCTAGTTTTTCAACTATGATAGAAGATAACAATATCAATTGTTGCAAAACTCTAGGATAATACCTGCAATTTTACACTTAGTTATGGAACTATTAATTGTGGCTTCACCTAGACAGCAAATCAAGAAAACTTAACTATAATCACAAAGCTTAATCAAAATCTGCCATAATACCCATACTTTGCAACTAACTTGTAACTTATATAACTTAACATTTCTTGAAAATACGAATACGATAACCCTTATGTGAGCATACCATAGCTAACAAATTAATAATCACCCTTCAATATATCACTTCTGTTTTTACATTGCCAAATTAAATTAAAGGACTTCCCCAGCAGAATTACCATCCTCCAAGTCCACATTTCACACTTTAAGTGGCGATGCAACAGGTTCTGGACCATGTTCAAACTCTTTGTCAAAGACAAAAACTGACACTTTGTCATTTCAAACACCGCTGTGCTGTCATTTGTAAAAGCCTTGCTCCAAACTCCATTGTGTGAAAACTCCTTTTTGTGACGACAAAACAATCCATGTGAAAAAACCTTGTTGCAGTGCCATTCTCTCTTCCTCGTTTTATCAATAGCAGATTGTCCTTCCATGTTGATGGAAAAGGATCATGCAGAATCATATTTTAGTTTCAGATAAATATATACAAACACACATGGCTTTGGTCGCTTCCTGCAGCGCCAGCGAATATCTCAAACGACCAACACAAACGACTTGATAAAGCAACTGATTTCAGGTCAGAATGCTTTAGCACGCCAGTTGACCTCCAAGCTGGATTTCCACTCTTTTCGTTTTCCACTCTTCAGCAAGAGACTGCGGCGTCTAGAGGCGCTTGAAAGAAAAGTGAAGATACTGCAACAGAGGACACGGGAAGAGCCCACAAATAATCTTTTAAAAAAAAGGCTCAAAAGGGCACATAAATGTTCAATTTAAAATGAAAAAAGTAATGTGATGGAGTGTGGTAAATCCATAAGGAACATGCTAACAGATGTTGCTATTCATTGTGTCTCTTTAGCTAGAGAAGTTGGTAAAAATCCATTCAAAACTTTTTAAATTTCAGCTTTTACAGAAAGCAGTACATCGCCTTCATAATTCAGACAACCCAAACAACCCTCACAAATTTGATCCACAGACTGGGTAAGACTGTTTATACAAATATCATGTACTGACTTTTTGGTGTTGTGCATTAAATACCAATAGTGCATTTCATGTTTCGAATTCTCCTCACAACCAAGCCGTGACTACACACCTTCTGCAGGAGTTGTGTAGGAGTAGTTTTGTAAGTGGAAATAGTAATAGTAAGTGGAAATGTCTAGTTTTTAGACATTGGATTTAGACTTCTGTTACTAATAATAAATATTTGTTCTGTTCAGCATCCTGCAAGCTGTATTATGAAACTCTGAGAAGGAAATATTCAATGGCCCCACCTGAAAAAGCTGAGCTGAGAAACTATGTTAAAGTTGTGCCAAAAACAAGCAAAGAAAGAGAAGAGTAAGTTAAGGAATTTGATTGTGGGTTGTTAAATCACCAGCACAGAGAAGCCCACAACTTTCAGCTCTGTGCCAGGAACTACAGAAAAGACTGAATGCAAACCCACGCTATGCTGGCACCCATCACTTTTGTGTGATGGCAAGTGAGACAGAGTCAGAGCGGAGTTCATTTATTGAACTCTAATTGCACCTCTTGATAATGTTTTAGATTTTACTGACGTTTAGGGGAGAGGGGGCTCCGCTCTGCTCTACTGGGTCCATCTTTACATCTCAAAAGAAAAAACACAAAGGCAGAATGACTCCATCTAGTGTCCAAAGTCTATATTGTCCAAAGCCATATACCAAGCCATAGTTCCCCTTCAGGAACTCGCGCTGCGTCGAAACACTATGGGAACGCCCCCTGCGTGACCGCGCTCTGAATCACGTGTCCAATCCATCCAATGGATGGGCGAGACGTCACGGGCGGGGTGACGTAGCGACCCGGAAGCATAAAAGCCAGCGCAGCGAGCCCCGCGTTAGCTTCCTGTTTTTCAGCAAGCGCTCTGTGTCAATTGTTTGTCTTGTCTGTCTATTTTGTCGTTTATCCAAGGCATGCCTAAAGCCAAGGATAAACTTAGGCATAAAAGGGGCGAGAGCGGGCAGCGCTTTAGGCTGTATGTTCCTCCCTGTCCGCGCTATATTGTAGACGGGGATACACACAGTCTTTGCGTTGTCTGCTTGGGAGCGGAGCATGCAGAGTCGGCTCGCGAGGGAGCCGGCTGCTCACATTGCGAGCGTTTACCGCTGCGTACCCTCTGGTCCAGGAAGGCTCTCTTTGAGGAGGGAGCCTTCACTCGCGTGCCTCGCGGTGCCGGCCCCTCTTCTGCCAAGGCAGAGCGGCAGTTGCGCTCGTGGGGCTCGCAGATGGATCTGGCAGAGGGAATGGAGACGGGCGAGCCCCTTTCTCCTTCCTCCTTCCACTGATCCTTTTATGTGGTTTCGCTTTCACTTTCGCTTTCGCTGGCATGCCTAAAGCTCATGAAAAGACGAAACGTGGGGCGGAAACAGGCAGCATTTTTGGAGCGGAGCCCGCATTGCGTGCGTTTGCCGCTGCGTGTGCTTCGCTCCCGGAAGGCTCTCTTTGAAGAGCCGCCACCTACACGCCAGAGCCTGCCCCTTTTTCCCCGACCTCCACACCGAGGTGTCGAGGTCATGCAGGAGGCCTTTTTCGGCCCGTTTATTCAGTCCTGCCTCCTCTTACTGTGCTAACTTGGCGGGGCTAGACCATACTGGCTACGGGGCGAGGCCCAGGGTTGAACAGACGCTAGCTAGCTTTCTGTCCCCTGGTGTGGCATCGTCCCTGAAGGCTCCGGCGCTGCCCACCAAGCCGCTGCGGACCACCTCAGCACTGGTGGGCAAGACATACGCGGCAGCGGGTCAGGCTGGTGCGTGTCTGCACACCATGGTGGTGTTACAGGCGTACCAGGCCGACCTGCTCAAAGAGCTGGATGAGCACGGGGAAATGCCGTCTGAGCACGTGACAGAGCTCAGGCGGGCCGCTCCGCGCCACCAAGGAGACCGCCTGTGCTATCGGCCAGTCTATGGCTTCATCGACAGGTACCAGTGGGCCCGTACGCAAGCGGTGGCGTTTCAGTGGTTTCTCCCTCGCCGCTCGCTGGCTCATGGGGCTGCTGGGCGGGGGCAGCCCCCTCCCTGTGCGTCCTCCTCCCACAGAGAGGCCCATAAACAGAGCGTCGCCTCCCGTGCTCCCCCGCGACAGGAGCGGGAGTCTCAGCGGCGCTCTGGGCCCGGCCCTTCTGACGTGAAGACAGATCTGAGGACCGTCCTTTTATCCAGGAGGGCCGCGGCTAAAAAGTCCTGATGCTTTTGGCGCAGGGCTTCCGAGGGCGGGCCCCTCTGGGACGTTACGGCATGCACCCCATTTCACGGTGCCCGTCTCCCCTCAAATTCAAATTCAAATTCAGTTTTATTTGTATAGCGCTTTTAACAATGGACATTGTCACAAAGCAGCTTTACAGAAATAAATGGATTAACAAAAATTATATTATAAATATTTGAATTTATCACTGTGAATTTATCCCTAATGAGCAAGACGGTGGCGACGGTGGCAAGGAAAAACTCCCTGAGATGATATGAGGAAGAAACCTTGAGAGGAACCAGGCTCAAAAGGGAACCCATCCTCATCTGGGTGCAACAGATGGTGCGATTAAATAAATAAATCGCCTCAGTGCCCTCAGGAGGTCGGTCTGCCAACCCTGCCACCTATGGTGTCTCAGGGCTCAGCGGTCTCCGGCGACCGTCTCTCCCAGTCCTCACCCGGCAATGCTCTGGGCCTGGGAGGCTCGCAGCCTCGTGGGAGGTCTCCGCAGCTAGTTCGGCCGTTCCCTGTCGGTTCGCCGCTCCAGGGTGCTGGGCTAGCCGCTCCTATCGCACCAGAGGTCAGTCTCGAGAGGCTGATCCCCTTAGTGAGCTTTCTGGCAGCGTGGAAACTTCTGCCGAATGTGTCTCAGTGGGTCCTGCATATCATAGAGAGAGGCTATAGAGCCATAGAGAAGCCCATTTTGGACTTGCAGCAGTTGAACCTCTCAGTCGCTCGACTGAAGTTCAGGATGTCTCTCAGGTCGTGTCTCAGATCAGGTCCAAGGACCGGTTCGTCACGATCGACCTAAAAGATGCATATTTCCATATCTCCATCCTTCCCCAACACAGGAAGTTCCTGAGGTTCGCTTTCGGGGGTGAAGCTTACCAGTTCCGGGTTCTTCCTTTCGGCCTAGCACTCTCACCCCGCACCTTCACGAAGTGTGTGGATGCTGCTCTGGCTCCTATGCGACTCCAGGGCATCCGCATACTAAACTATATCGACGATTGGTTGATATTAGCTCGATCAGAGCAGTTGACGGTTCGGCATCGAGATGTCGTTCTCACACATATGAAGGAGCTGGGGTTAAGACTATACACCGGGAAGAGTGTGCTTTCTCCAGTTCAGAGAACCACTTACCTGGGCGTGGTGTGGGATTCGACCACGATGCAGGCACGCTTGTCTCCTGCTCGGATAGAGTCGATCCGCACAGCAGTTGCGAGAGTGAGGGAGGGCCGGTCACTCACTGTCAGGCAGTTTCAGAAACTGCTGGGGTTGATGGCGGCGGCGTCCATCGTAATACCATTAGGTCTGTTACATATGAGGCCCTTACAGTGGTGGCTCAAGACCAGGGGATTCTCCCTGAGGGGAAGTCTGCTCCGTACGATCAGAGTCACGAGGCGATGCCTACGTGCTCTAGACATGTGGAGGAAACCTGGCTTTTTGTCTCAGAGCCCGGTGCTGGGAGCTCCTGGTCACCGCGTAAAGCTAGCAATGGACGCATCCCTCACCGGTTGAGTGGCCGCTTCTGCCCACAGTCTGTGGAGCGGCCGCCATCTCACTTGGCACATAAACTGCCTGGAGATGCTGGCCGTGTTTCTGGCACTGAAACACTTCCTCCCGGACCTAAGAGGCTGCCACGTGTTGGTGCGCACCGACAACACGGCAGTGGTCTCTTACATCAACCACCAGGGAGGTCTGCGCTCGCGCCCCCTTTACAGGCTGGCGCTCCAGATCCTTGTGTGGTCCCAGGGGAAGCTCCTCTCACTGAGAGCAGCTTACGTCCCTGGCTATCTCAATTTGGGAGCAGACGCCCTGTCGAGGCAGGGGCCGAGGCCCGGGGAATGGAGATTCCACCCCAAGGTGGTGGAGCAGATTTGGTGCGTGTTCGGCCGAGCCCAGGTGGATCTGTTTGCGACGCAGGAGACATCGCGCTGTCCCCTCTGGTTCTCTCTAGCTCATCCAGCTCCTCTTGGACTGGACGCTATGGTACAGACGTGGCCGAGGCTACGTCTGTACGCCTTCCCCCCGGTCGTTCTGCTCACGGGAGTTCTGGAGAGAGTGCGCCGAGACGGAATCAGTCTACTTTTAGTAGCCCCGTTCTGGCCGGGCCGAGTATGGTTCTCGGACCTGATTTCCCTCCTGGACGGCTCCCCTTGGGAGATTCCAGTCAGGAGGGACCTCCTCTCACAGGCGGGGGGCGACATCCTTCACCCCCGCCCGGAGCTATGGAAGCTGTGGGTGTGGCCTCTGAGGGGGCACAACTCAGAGCTTCCGGTCTCTCAACCGAGGTTGTCAAGACCATTCTCCAGTCCAGAGCTCCCTCTATGAGGAAACTGTATGCCCTGAAGTGGAAGTTTTTCACTTCCTGGTGTGGAGACCACCAGCTCGACCCTGTTCACTGCCTGGTTGGTACAGTGCTGGAGTTCCTGCAGGCCCGTCTCTCCGCAGGACTGACCCACTCCACCCTGAAGGTTTACGTGGCAGCCAGTGTGGCCTACCACGCCCCTCTCGGTGGTCAATCAGTGGGCAGGCACCCCTGGGTTACACGTTTCCTCCGCGGTGCGTTGAGGCTCAGACCTACAGTTCGATCTCGGGTCCCCCCGTGGGATCTGGCCGTGGTTTTAGAGGCTCTTTGCAAACCCCCCTTTGAGCCCATCGAGGAGATTTCGGAACGTCTTCTGACGTTAAAAACTGCTTTTCTTCTGGCAATTTCCTCTCTTAGGAGAGTGGGGGATCTTCAGGCCCTTTCTGTGGCCTCTTCTTATTTAGACTTTGCGCCCGGGTTGGCCAAAGCATTCTTGTACCCCCGTGCGGGGTACGTACCGAAAGTTCCCTCCTCGGCACCACGGCCAGTCGTACTGCAGGCTTTCTGTCCTCCTCCCTTTCGGGAGCCCGACCATCGGAAGCTCAAATGTACGTGTCCAGTGCGAGCGTACGTCGCCCTGTGGAGAAAGGCGGACCAATTGCTTGTGTGCTTTGGTCCCCCTAAGAGGGGTTTTCTTGCTTCTAAGCAGACCCTCAGCCGGTGGATTGTAGAATCCATTTCTCTGGTTTTCGAGTCCTCTGGTCTCCCCAGTTCCCTGGGGGTCAAGGCTCACTCTACCCGAGCGGTGGCGGCCTCTAAGGCCTTCTTGGCAGGTGTGTCCTTGCAGGACATCTGCAACGCGGCGGGATGGTCCACGCCCCTGACTTTTGCCAGGTTCTATGGCCTGGATATACGAGCCACTCCTGGCTCTTCTGTCCTGGAGCCTTAGGCTTGCCTCCTTTGGAGCAGGGACTTGTAAGTCTGGCGGTGTGGGTATACTCGTTCCCATAGCGTTTCGACGCAGTGCGAGTTCCTGAAGGGGAACGTCTCTAGGTTATGTATGTAGCCCTAGTTCCCCGAGGGAACGAGACGCTGCGTCGCGGTGCCACACTTCCAGCGTCCCTGCTGCGCTTGCTTCATTTTCCAGTAAGCTAACGTGGGGCTCGCCGTTCTGGCATTTATGCTTCCGGGTCGCTACGTCACCCTGCCCGTGACGTCTTGCCCATCCATTGGATGGATTGGACACGTGATTCAGAGCGCGGTCACGCAGGGGGCGTTCCCATAGCGTTTCGATGCAGCGTCTTGTTCCCTCGGGGAACTAGAGTTACATACGTAACCTAGAGACGTTATATCTGATCATGACAGAGGCGCAGACGCGATCACTTGGATTTCTTTTCTTATAACAACAGCAATGAGTTAAAATACTCAGTCATTTATGGTCATACAGAAAAGAGGAAGACACCATTTGAAACTATAAAATGTCTACTTTTATTTGTGTCCACTCCCAATAAAAACAAAATGTGCTTTTGTAAAATACAGAAAACAAATAGGATGCACTTTCCACTGATGAACTTCCTTCTGGAGCGCATCACAAAAATGAACTGAAACTCAGCGTATAATTGTCACACAGAAGTCTGTAGAAATCTTGAAATAAATTCAAATCCAAAACAAATATTCTTTGATTATATAATGTGCATGAAAATAATGATAGGTACAGTTTTTCCTGTCTCAGCTCATTAGCACTGATCTAGACACACCCACCCGCTGAGAAATCTGTTGTGTTCTTTTGTTGTCACCTGAGGTTATTTGTTTGTTTATAGAAATTGGTGAGGACCATCTAATTGTGATTTAGGCCATGGTAAATAAAAACAGAGAATTGAAGGAGGGTGTACTTTCATTTTCCCATGACTGTACCCCGATGCGAGCATTACATTGACAGCTATGTTGCAGGTTTTCATCTGCCATCAGCTACATGCCAAGGACCCATGGTATGAACCTCATATTATAACTACAATATCTGTGCTGACAGGATCAGCTTGAACTGAATGCCCATTGATCACTAGTATTTTCACTAGATGAAGCATTGCACACCAAGGTACACCACCCCAGTGCTGAGTACTGATGACTTGCCTGACAAAAGATTTATATATTCTAGTGCATCTGATGCATAGGTCATTTTTTTGGATCTCTCTCCTCTATGAGTTCATCAAAGCCTCACTTATGACAGTGGTGGGGGATATGTGGGGAGGCAACAGCATCCAAACATCCTAGTTTGTCAAAACACTCTATGCCCATAAACCCTCCAGACCTGTACCTTTACCTAAGAGAAATCTAGTAACAAAAACCTTGACTAAACAAATAGGTTTTCAACATAGACTTAAGAGTGAGACAGTCCTGAACATTGGAAGACTGTTCCATAACTATGGGCTTTGTAAGAGAAAGCTCTGCCCCTCTTGTAGCCTTAATTATTCCGGGTACCAACAAAGAGCCTGCACCTTTTGATCAAAGCAGGCAAGGCAGATCAGACCAAAGATTCGCTCAGGTACTGTGGTTGAAATCATTCAGTGCTTTATAAATCATGAGTAGTATTTTATAATCAAGGCAAAATTTTACTGGGAGCCAATACAGTGTGGATAAGATAGGGGTGATGATGTTATATCTTCTGGCTCTAGTAAGAACTCTGGCTGCTACATTCTGGACTAACTGGAGCTTGTTTATGCACCTACTGGAACATCCAGACAGTAAGGCATTACAATACTACAACCTAGATGTAACAAAAGCATGAACTAGTTTTTCTGCATCGTGTAGTGACATTATAGTTCTTAGCAATAGTTCTAGATTAAAGAAAGTTAGTTAGATAATATTAAGTTATCGTAGTAATATTATCTACATGACAGACTGGAGTCAACAATCACACTAAGGTATTTTACTGCTGCACATGATGTAACAAAGTCCATCCACTTACTATGTAATCAGAAATCTTACCTTTAGCTGCCTGTGGTCCTAGTTACTTCTGTCTTGTCATAATTAGGAAGAAGTTACAATGTCTACTGTCCTATACACATTGCTCAACTTTATTAAGATAGTTGATTTGATCAGGCGACTGACTTGGCCATTGAAGAATATTCCATTTCTTTGCCTTCAAAAGGTCTTGAGTTGCTTTCGCAGTATGTTTAGGGTCATTATCCACCTGCACTGTGAAGCGGCGTCCTATCAGTTTTGTAGCATTTGGCTGAATGTGAGCAGAGAGTATAGCCCTATGCACATCAGAATTCATCTTGCTACTTCTGTCAGCAGTCACATCAACAATAAACACCAGTGAGCCCGTTCCATTGGCAGCCATACATGTCCATGCCATAACACTAACTCCACCATGTTTGACACATACTTTGAATCATGAGCTGTTCCTTTCTTTCACCATACTTTCTCTTCCCATCATTCTGGTAGAAGTTAATCTTGGTTTCATCAGTCCAAAGAATCTTAATCCAGAACATGGGAGGCTTTTTTAGATGTTTCCTGGCAAAGTCTAATCTGGCTTTCCTGTTCATGAATGTTACCAGTGGTATGCACCTTGTTGTAACCCCTCTGTATTTACATTCATGAAGGCGTCTTTGATTGTAGATTTTGACAATGATACGCCTACCTTCTCCAGAGTATTCTTGTCTTCTGTTGATGTTGTGAAGAGGTTTTTCTTCACCAAGGAAAGAATTCTGCAATCATTCACTTTAGTTGACTTCCATGGTCTTCCAGGCCTTTCGATGTTGTTGAGCTCACTAGTGCTTTCCTTCTTTTTAAGAATGTACCAAATTGCTGATTTGGCCACTCTTAAAGTTTTTTCTATCTCTCTGATAGGTCTCTTTTGTTTTTTCATCCTAATGATGACCTCCTTCACTTGCATTGAGATCTCCTTGGACTTCATATTTGTAGCTCCAGTCAAACAGCTGCCAAATGCCAACTCAATACCTGATATCAACTCCAGACCTTTTATCTTCTTCATTTGTCTTGAAGTAATGAGGGAATGGACCGCACCTGGTCAATTAACTTCTTGTCAGTCAATTGTCCAAATACCTTTGAGCCCCTGAAAATGGAAGTACTTTACTTAAAATGACTGTAATTCCTAAATGGTAAATGCCATATTTTTGTGGAACCTCTTAAAATAAAGCTGAAAGTCTACACTTCAATCACATCTTGATTGTTGTATTTCAAATCCATTGTGGTGGTGTATAAAGGCAAAATCACAAAAACTCTGTCATTGTCCAAATACTTCTGGACCTGACTATAAACTCATTATTAAATATATATAGATATACTCCACTTAAGGTGAGTAAGGACTCACAATTAATAGCAGTCAAATAATCTTTGTCACCAGTATCAGTGGCTGGATGGCCCAGTATACCTTAATAGATTATAATTAATGGAACATTTTTTAATTATTCAATGTTAAAAGCCAAAAATTTAGGTTTTTTTTGCCACATTCTAAAGTTCAGCAGTGTTTTTTTTTTATTTAGTACATAGTACTATTTTTAGACAAATGAATTTAAATGTATAAATTGTCATTGTCCAAATACTTCCAAATCATTGAATTCAGGCGTTCCGATCACTTTCATGGCCACAGGTCTATAAAATCAAGCACCTAGGCATGCAGACTGCTTCTACAAACATTTGTGAAAGAATGGGTCACTCTCAGGAGCACAGTGAATTCAAGCGTGGTACCGTGATATTGCACAGGTGGCAACATAAGAACAGTGCGTAGAGAGCTTCATGGAATGGGTTTCCATGGCCGAGCAGCTGCCTCCAAGCCTTACATCACCAAGTGCAATGCAAAGTGTTGGATGCAGTGGTGTAAAGCACACCGCCACTGGACTCTAGAGCAGTGGAGACATGTTCTCTGGAGTGATGAATCACGCTTCTCTGTCTGGCAATCCGATGGACGAGTCTGGGTTTGGTGGTTGCCAGGAGAATGGTACTTGCCTGACTGCATTGTGCTAAGTGTAACGTTTGGTGGAGGGGGGATTATGGTGTGGGGTTGTTTTTCAAAGGTTGGGCTTGGCCCCTTAGTTCCAGTGAAAGGAACTCTTAATGCTTCAGCATACCAAGACATTTTGGACAATTTCATGCTCCCAACTTTGTGGGAACAGTTTGGGGATGGCCCCTTCCTGTTCCAACTTGACTGCGCACCAGTGCACAAAGCAAGGTCCATAAAGACATGGATGACTGAGTTTGGTGTGGAGGAACTTGACTGGCCTGCACAGAGTCCTGGCCGCAACCTGATAGAACACCCTCGGGATGAATTAGAGCGGAGACTGCGAGCCAGGCCTTCTCGTCCAACATCAGTGCCTGACCTCACAAATGCGCTTCTAGAAGAATGGTCAAAAATTCCCATAAACACACTCCTAAACCTTGTGGAAAGCCTTCCCAGAAGAGCTGAAGCTATTATAGCTGCAAAGGGTGGGCCAACTCCATATTAAACCCTATGGATTAAGAATGGGATGTCATTAAAGTTCATGTGCATGTAAAGGCAGACGTCCCAAAATTTTTGGCAGTATAGTGTATGTGTTTATAAAAGAATATATACTGTCAAGTTTAAAGTACTTATTTTTATGTTTACTACATTTATCAGATGCCCTTATCTATAGTGACTTATAGAAATGATTTGTAGTACCTATCAAATGCACATCCTCAAGCTAGTTCATTAGGTTAGGGACTGAGAAAGTTGGCCATCAGAAACAACTTCTATATATCTCAAGCCAGTTTTAAGTCTGTATCTATAAAACTGACCTTTCAGTGAGCGAATATTGTATTTTCTGCCATTTTATAGGGCCCATATTTCAGAGAATAAGGCAGATACAGCTTTGACATTATCTGTTATCAGAAAACAGATAACTGAAAAGTAATATCAGCTCTGACCTGAAAATTTTACTAGAGCATAGTTATTGGATCATTGAAATAAAAGTCAATAAAAGGTGAAGAAAAATCAGTCTTAGCCTAGAATAGGTTTAAAGTAATTTGAAGAAATTTATGCAACCAACTTTTTTGGATATGGTTGAATTGACATGGAATGATCCATATGTCATAGCAACATACAAACAGATATTTCAAGGAAAACCTTAAGTAGTGTTACATGACTGTTTTGCTGATAGTATGGTTATGTGTAAGACATGCTCAGGTTATACAGAGCTCTATAGTTTTTAAATAATTTAATTTCTACATTACATTTCCTAACAAAACTAAGGAAATATGTATGGTTTTGGGGTAAAAATGTTACTGTTCTTAAGTTATTAGTAATCATACTTTGATTGGTTTGAACAATTTTTTTTTTTTTTTTTAGAAAATTCCCTTTGTCATCATTTGGACTGGGAACAGTAAGGTGTCAAAGATGGCAATTTTTATGCATTTTTTTAAATGATTTTTTTATACCTGCTTGAAATGTAGAGCTACTATATTTTGCCATTATCATGAAAATGTTATGAAAATCATGATTTTTTTTTATTTCTTAATTTTCATTTAATACAAAGGCAGTCATAGTCTTAACTCCACCAAATTGGCTTTGCAAATACAGTAACTATACAGTATACAGTAACTCAGGTTGTCTGATGAAAATATACAATCATGTCCGGAAGTATTTTTTGTGATTTTGCCTTTATACACCACCACAATGGATTTGAAATAAAACAATCAAGATGTGATGGAAGTGTAGACTTTCAGCTTTATTTTAAGAGGTTCCACAAAAATATGGCATTTACCATTTAGGAATTACAGTCATTTTAAGCAAAGTACTTCCATTTTCAGGGGCTCAAAGGTATTTGGACAATTGACTGACAAGAAGTTAATTGACCAGGTGCGGTTAATTCCCTCATTACTTCAAGACAAATTCAATTTAATTAAATTTTAATTGTATAGACTTTTAACAATGGACGTTGTCACAAAGCAGCTTCACAGAAATAAATGGATTCAAAAAATATATTGTAAATATGTGAATTTATCCTAATGAGCAAGCCAGAGGCAATGGTGGCAAGGAAAAACTCCCTGAGACAATATGAGGAAGAAACCTTGAGAGGAACCAGGCTCAAAATGGAACCCATCCTCATCTGGGTGCAATAGATAGTGCGATTATAAATAAATCCCTTCTATTATTGTGTAGTATATGGACAAATAGTGCATTTCCGGAGAAGTGGATTCCAGAGGTACTGGATGCTGCTCTGCAATCCTCAGGTATTATTGAAAGAGCACATAGAATTGGACCAACGAAGGACTCAAAGGCGCTGCCGAGAACGCTGATAATGTGATTTCTAAACTACAAGGATAAGCAAGCAGTCATCGCAGCTGCACGGGCTAAAAAAGACATTCGCTACAAGAACCAGCAAATAAGGTTTTATGCTAACTTGGCCACTGGAATACACCAACTACAGGAACAATTAGACTCAATCCACCAAGAACTACATGACTTGGGGATCCGACACGGAGTGATTCATCCTGCCAGACTGTTGTTAACTTACAAAAAACAGACCCATACTTTTAAAACACCAATCAAAGCACGGGAGTTTATCAAGAAAATCCAGAAGGACACTGGCGAGAGTTAAAATAAACGGTAGAACATTTGAATAACATGACACTATTGAAAGTGCATTAGCATTCAGAAGCCATTCTCTGGTACTGAAGAGAAAAAAAAAAGATATTTGTGGAATAGATTTAAAGTAAACGTGTTACACATGTTGCAGATGAGTGTTAATGGCTGTTATAAGATATAGCAGCAGTGAGTGTTCAGTTAAAAGAAATAAAGTGTGGTTTCACTGCTCCTCACAAGGTGTGGAACGGTCCAGGTTCGCCGTGTTTCCCTGTATTTTTATTTTCATATTGCAAGGTAATCTATTTTTAGCAGTTGTTAGAGGTGTCAAGGTTCAAGGTTCTCTATTATCAGAAAATTTAAATTTAGTAAACTTGTATGGCCTCAATACAGATGATATTAAGTATTTTGTAGATTTGTTGTTTACTCTCTCAACATTAGCAGGATTATACGTAATAGCAGGGGATTTTAATTGTACACTGAAACCCTGTATGGATAGATCCACTGGAGTGGATCAGTCACATAAGTGTAGAGCAGTTATCTTTCATTTAATCAACGAATTTAGTCTGTTGGATATTTGGAGAGAATTGAAACCGCATGCTAAAGCCTATTCTTGCTACTCAAATATATTCAAGACATATTCTCAAATTGATTATTTTTTAATTTCTTCAGAATTACGGTCCAAAATTCATAACCGCTTTTATGATAATATTGTGATCTCGGATCACGCCCCATGTTGTATAGAATATGTGGATAGGAAAAAAGACCTGGCTAGATGGCATTTTCAGCATAAATGGTTACAAGATGAAGAATTTGCGATATATATATATATATATATATATATATATATATATATATATATATATATATATATACAGTATATATATATATGAGTTTTTTAAAATTAATACTACACAAACTTCTGCATGTACAAAGTGGGAAGCATTTAAAGCTTTCCTCAGAGGGCATATTATTAGTTACACAGGTTCAAAATCAAAAAAGGTACGTGAGGAGAGAATAAAATTGGAACATAAAATAAAGACTCTTCAGGGAAAAGTTTATGAGAAAAGTGATCCACAAATGCAAAGCGAGTTACTGATTTTGAGGGCTGAATATGATAAGTTGTCTGCTTTCAGAACTGCCTCCAATCTTGAGACTAAAGCAATCATTCTTTGAACAAAGAGATAAATCGGGCAAATTATTAGCATGGCAGATTAAACAATTGGAGGTCAAAACATCAATCACAACTGTTATAACCAATGGAAAGGTTGTAGTGGATCCTATAGAAATTACCTTCCAAAACCAGGTAAACCCTCTAACAAATGTGAAAACATGAGACCCATAAGTTTGTTAAATTCTGATCTTAAAATAATATGTAAACTTTTAGCAAAACACCTACAAAAATTGTTGCCAAATATTATTAATAAAGATCAAAATGGATTTATCATGGGAAGGCAGGGTTTCCATTATGCAAGAAGGGTATTGAACATTATTAATACTAACAAAGAAATGTCAGATACAGCACTCCTATCATTAGATGCCAAAAAGGCCTTTGATAGGGTCGAATGGCCCTATCTTTTCAGTGTTTTAGAAAGATTTGGAATTGGAGATAACTTCATAAAATGGGTTAAAGCAATATACTAAAACTCGACTGCAGAAATCTTGAAATCTAGAAATATTTCAAAACCAATAAAAATTATTAAAGGATGCCGACAGGGTTGCCCATTCTCTCCTTTGTTGTTCACACTGGCAATTGAACCTCTTGCAATTGGAATACGTTCACATCAGCAATTCTGTGGAATAACAATAGGACCGACAGAACACAGATGATGTTGTCATTCTATTCATGTCAAATTTAAGTAAATCAATTCCAGTCGTATTACAGCTAATTAAAACATTTGGTAATATCTCGGGATATAGGGTAAATAACACAAAATCTTCTATATATGTAATTCTATATTACTGCTAAATTCAAATGAAAGAAGGAATCCAATTTTAGAGGTAATTCAATTTAATGTTGTTGAGCAGTTTAAATACTTGGGAGTACAGATTTTGCCAAGACTGGAAAATATTGTTGATGCTAACTATGAACCTTTAATGTCAGAAATTAATAATCAATTGATAGATGGATGTCACTACCAGTATCTATAATTGGGAGAATTAATATTTTAAAAATGAACATACTACCCAAACTACTTTATTTATTTCAAAATATTCCATTACCACCACCTTCAGATTTGTTCTCAAAAAACAAAACCATGCTTGTCAGATTTATATGGAACAATAGGAGGGCAAGACTTCGTTTGTCTTTGCTGTATTTACCATTTGACAGAGGAAGCTTAAAATGTCCAAACTTATTGTGGTATTACTGGGCTGCACAGGTCTGTTATGTTCTATTTTTCAACGAGTGAGATTCCACATTGGACAGAAATGGAATCTCACAATCTATCCCTACCTCTTCCTTCATACATATATTCAGATACAGCAAAAAAAAAAAAAAAAACTACGGAAACAAACTAAACAACCCAATTGTAAGACATATGTTAGAGATATGGTATGATATACAAAGGTATTTAAAAGATTCACATTCATTATCTCAGTATAGTCGAATATGGGGCAATCAGTTCTTTGTACCAGGAAGAGCAGATGCAACGTTCAACTTGTGGGAATTGAAGGGACTTAAAATGATTCAAGATCTGTATTTGACAAACTCTGATATTATGATGTTTTCTGAGGAGTTGAGGCTTAAATTCAGCCTCAATAGGAAACATTTTTTCAAATACCTTCAGCTGAGAAGCTTCGTTAAAGCAAATCAAGATAATGCTCTTAATAGACCCCCACATTCATCATTAGAAAAAATTATGATAAAGGATAACCTGAGAAAGGGTATCATATCTAATTTTTTTCGAGTTGCTGTCAACTTACTCGTCCGAGAATTCACAATATAAGTTGAATGCATGGAAGGAGGTTTTGCAATTTGAAGTTTCGGATGAGGATTGGAAAGCAGCTTGTAGTAAGGTTCACACTATGTCTATAAATACACGCCTTAAATTTATACAGTATAAATGGATAATGCGGACATATGTAACAATGGTGGAATTAAATAGATATAATAAAAATGTACCAGTCATATGCACAAAATGCATGGAAGCTAGAGGAACTTTGTTTCAATGTATTTGGCAATGCAATAAGATTAAATTGTTTTGGGAAGAGGTAAGAGTCTTAACTGAAAAGATCATTTCAAAACAAATTTTACTGGACCCTAAGCTTTTTCTATTGGGCTTATACCCAGAGAAACAAAATTATAGTAGAAGTGAACAAGCATTTATAGACCTCAGCTTGCTTTATGCCAAAAAATGTGTAGCTCTGTTGTGGACAAAGATGCACAGACCAAGTACTATTCAATGGATAAGACAGATGTTGTCAAGCCTTCCATTAGAAAAGATAACTTACATATTAAAGGCTAAACAGCATGTATTTGAAAACATATGGAGTCCTTTCATTACTTACATTAAAGATCTGGATTTAACAGATGAAGAAGTGGATAGCTAATCTTTGTGGACAATGCGGTTCCGACCTTGTAGAATTAATAATTTCTTCAACATATATTTGTTTCATTTTGTATTCAGTATGATTATAAAAGTCAATTTTAAATAGATTACCATTGGCTAAAACAGGAGAAGTTGTTTTGTTTTTGTTTTTTGTTTTTTGTTTGTTTTATCTTTCTAGAGTAAATGCAGCAATCTTAAGGTTGTATGGAACTCAGAAAAATGTGTATGATTGTAAAAGGCTGTATGTCTGAGTGTTTTTTAAAAAATGAAAATAAATACAAATATTATGGAAAAAAAAATAGACTCTAATTCCTCCATATTACTAGCATATTATTTTAATCATTTTCAGTGGAACAGATATTTTATGGCAACGTTAATTAACATGGTGACATGGTTGACCATACCCTTATATGGTTAAATAACAAATTTGTGTCAACACTCCTACTAATTTCTGACATCCACATAAAATACATGAACACTTCACACTTGTCAATATAATTTTGTGTGTCTCTGCGCAAGACTGCGAGTTAGGAAGTGCTGAAAAGCACTCAAAAATATAAAAAGGAGAATAAAGATGCGTTTATTCCCAAGCCTGCCTCCCGATTCCCCATTTTTGTTCTCGCTACCCACAAACATTTCACATTCATCTTTCAGCAGGACAATGGGCCAAAACAACACAGGAATGGTTGAAAACAAAAAGGTGAATGTTCTACGGTGGCCAAGTCAAAGTTCGGATCTGAATCCCACTGAGAATATGTGGCACTGTTTGAAATTTACAGTCAAGAAACAACATCCAACCAACCTGAAGAACTGCAGCATAATGCGAGGAGCAATGCCTGAAGCCTCATGGGCCTCATAGGCAGTAAATACTGCAGACTTTTCATTATCCTTATGCCAAACCTCAAACAAAACAGAACATTGTGCCAGATATGCCTCAGCATTAAAAGAAGGCTTAAATGGCTATGTGGACTGATAACAGTGACCAATAATAATACCATGAATAAACGTGAAGAAAGTGGATTAACATTTATTATCCATCACCTTTTTTGGCTAAAATGTGTATGGTGGAGAAACTATGGTGGACATTGAGGGCACATTGTCAAATCAAAGTACAAATTACACAAAAGACAGATGACAGAACTGTAAGTGTGTTTTGGTTTGAACGAAAGAGTTACAACTTTTCTGTTTTCAGTGTTTGCTATTCAGGGGAAAAGCAACATGAAATCATTTGAGCATTATGAGCTTGAAACACACACACCCCTAAATCACTAATGCAGCTCCCTGTCTGCCTTTAAGTGTGTGTGTTGTGTATATTAATTTGCCCCAGTATTATTTAGTTAGAGCATTTAAAACACCCTTATCCAGAGACAGATCATTATTATTATTATTATTATTATTATTATTATTATTAATGAACCTTCAGGATACAATGCATTGGTCAACCTTAATAGTTTAATTGTCAAGCTATTTACAGATTTTAGCCCTCCCATCCAATATCACCACCAGCTGCCACTTTCTATACAGTCCCCTCCAAAAGTAGATCTGAGATCAAAAGATGAATATCAGAAGATAGATCAGAATTTCAGTTTTCATTTTCTGGTATTTACATCTAGATGTGTTAAACTTAGAACATGGCATCTTTTGTTCGAACCCACCCATTTTTAGTATTCCCAGTAATTATTCCAGTATTATTTCAAAAATAATGGAACAGGTGACAGACAGGTATTTCTTGTTGCCCAGGTGTGCCCTGTTAGACTGATAATTCTTTAAACAAATAGCTCTGAATATCTTGGTTTGAGCCCTGGGTTTTGCTTGTGAAGACTGCATTTGTTGTTAAAAAGGATAAAACTAACATGAAGCCCAGAGAGCTGTCTATGAGAAAAACAAGCCATTTTGAAGCTTAGAAAAGAGGGGAAAATTGATCAGACCCATTACACCTGCATTGGGCATAGACCAATACAACAAATTGGAATGTCCTGAAATAGAAAGAAACCACCAACTAGACATCAAATAGGTTGGCCAAGGAAAACAATAGTAGTTAATGATAGAAACATTGTGAAAACGGTGAAGAAAACCCCAAAAACTACAGTCAATGACATCACCAACAACCTCCATGGGGCAGAGTGAATTTACCACAATCCACCGATCAAAGAAGACTTCAAGAGCAGAAATATAGAGGCCATACAACAAGACGCAAACCACTTACAGTGGGGAAAACAAGTATTTGATCCCTTGCTGATTTTGTTGGTTTACCCACTAAGAAAGACTTGATCAGTCTGTAATTTTAATGGTAGGTGTATTCTAACATGTGGAGACAGAATATCAAAAAGAAAATCCAGAAAATAACTTTTAAATATCTATATTAATTTATTTATATTTTATTGAGAAAAAGAAGTAT
>CM040983.1:29452821-29466704 GCA_022985145.1 Pangasius djambal | reverse complement strand
GTGAACACCACTTAAATCTACAAACTGATAACGATCTGTTAGATAAGACCTAAGCCAGTCGAGGGCTGTTCCCTTAATGCCTACTACCTTTTCTAATCTATGGATAAGGATATTGTGATCGATAGTGTCGAACGCTGCACTGAGATCAAGTAGAATTAGCAGACTAATGCAACCCTGATCGGCGGCTAAGTGCAGGTCACTGATTCTAGAGATTTACAGTTGTGTTTTTACTGATAGAAGAATGCTGATTTAAGATTGTGTGGATTATTGAATAGAAAAAGGATATGGTGACACTGTTTTTTTAAAGTAAAGTACTTTAAATATCTTATATCTATGGATTAAAATATATTGGATAGACTGTATGGTTATTAATTTATTCTTTTTAAATTGTAAAGTGACCAATGTTTAGAATGTAAAGTAAAATATTTATAAATGATACAATTAAAAATATCTAATCATTTTAATCTTCAGTATAAAAGAATAGATGGGATATTATCAGGCTAATTTGCACTAAACTGTGCAAACACACTGTGCTTCAGGGAAAAAAACTGAAGAAATGCAGTAACACCAGGATAACCTCTAGCAGTGCTTTTCCAAGATGGAGTATTTTATTACTGATGAAGGAATGAAGCTGGACAGGGAATTAGTGATGTTGCTCCTGGACGGGTCTATAAGCTCTGTAAGCTCTGTAAGCACAGTCTGTAAGCTCTGAACTGTTTCAGTGGCCTGCTTTACATAACAAATCCAGTAGATAGATTTTTATCATGGATAAGGGATAAGTAAATGCTTTGGATTAAACACTTTGATACTGTAATATTAGATAACTATGTATCTATGATAACAATGCTAACAGCTATAGGTTTAGCTGAAAAATCACTGAGAACTCGTTATACATAAATGATGGTGCAATAAGAGCACTCTTGATCCTCATAAATCACTCTGAGAATTTCACTTATTTCTGGTGCTATAACTTTGCATTCATGCTGCTTTTGGCTGTGTGAGCAAAAGCTAAATGCTAAAATCCTAATCTAAGCCACATGGCACACTGGAGACACGAAGCTCCAGTGTATCTGTGTAACACAGAGAGTATCTGTGTAACATGATTAGACAATAATTCTCTCAGCCATCTTGTATATAAACTAGCCTATAGTGTTGTGGCAAAACTCTGCAGATCAGAATAACAAAAATAACTTTCCAAAGTCAAAGGGTTTTGGATGCCAAATATCATAGTTTATTGAATCAACTAAAAAAGCAGAGATGATTATCTGATTTACATAGTCATGGCTTTTATATACTTCTAGAACAATGATCTTATTAAGTGAATTCTTCTCTTTTTTTCTTTTAATCACACCTCTGCCTCTCGCCACAATTATTTCACTGACCCTCTATCTTAGTTTTAACTGTGGCAAGAGATCAGTCAGTTTATTTTTTAAAAAAGTTAACGTTCATCACAACCTCAACAATGCACTTCAGTAGTCTGGTAGAGAGAAAAACACCTTCCCATGAGATATGACGGAGCACATCTGGACTGAAGAAGATACAATTCATGAATGAGAACTGCGTGCTTATTGTTTTTCCCAAAAGTACAGTCCACCTGCAAGGTCACATCAGTTTGTTTTAGGTTTCTTGATTCACATACACAGAAATATCCTTGTAAAATTATAAAGTCACTCTCTAAATGCACTAAATCTCTTATCATTTCTAAGTATTTTACCTCTTGATTATACTTGATGGATTATATGATAACCAAACTTAAATCATACTTTGATGAAGAAAATCCTTCCAGAATAATCATGCTAGTCACTGTGGTTAACAGCTAGTGAAAGTGTTTTCGCTATAAAAGAGAATCACAGATGAGCTCCAGCGTTGTCCAGTATTGAGGCGTGGAACAAAATCAAAAAAAAAAAAAAATGAAAAATGATCTAGTCAGTTAGAGGAAGATTTTCACTTTATCATCATCATTTCCTTATTATTCTGCAGTGTCTTACATTTATGCAGTGGATTATTATTCTTACTATTCAAATGCTCATTATTATGCATTTACGCACTATTCTGTTATTCTATCATTATTATTATCATCATATGATCCATATTGCATGATGTAGAGGCTTCTTGAAGACTTCATGTGTGTGATGATTTTATTGACCAGGCTCTGATCACTGATCCTCTTCTTGAAGTACTCCTCTTTCTGAGGATCACTGAACCCTCGTACCTCTGTTACCTGGTCTACACACTCAGGAGGGATCTGATTGGCTGCTCCTGGTCGGGAGGTTATCCAGAGGAGAGCAGAGGGAAGCAGATTCCCCTTGATGAGGTTTATCAGCACCACATCCACTGAGGCTGACTCTGTCACATCACACAATCTCTCATTGTTCTGGAAATTTAGAGGAAGTCGACACTCATCCAGACCATCAAAGATCAACACCACTTTGTAGGAGTCTATTAATCCTAGTTTTCCCATTTCTGGGAAAAAGTGATGAAGAAGATTCATCAGACTGAGATTTTCCTGCTTCATCAAATTCAGCTCTCTAAAGGGAATTCAAGAAGCCTCTACATCATGTGCCACATACCAGTTTTCTGCTGGATTTCAGCCACTGTTCTCAGTGTACTGAGGACTGAGCGATATGGACAAAATCTTGTATCACGCTATGGATAATTTCACATCTTGAAAATGTGTGTATATATATGTAACCAGGTGTTAAAGGAGGGACCACACACAACACTCTTATCATTTTGTGGGTCTTTATTCCCCCATTAACCCGGGTGGGAGTTAGCATTAATTTAGTTAAAACTTGGAGTTCCCAACAGTAACAAGTGACCTCCGTACAACACAATCTTTGGAGCCTATGACAGGATAACCATAAACATAAACAGAACCAGAACAACAGTAGTGGCTTTTCCTACCAGACAGGAACAACCACTGAGTCAGAAGTACACACACATTTCAAAATTACGTTACAAAATACATTCAGAAACAGCTTACAGTATGAACCAACTTACTAGTATCCAGAGGTAATCACAGTCAGGACTTCAACTTAGCACACACGTTCGCACGTGTCGCACCCGGAGCTTTGGCACCTTCGCGAGTGCGTGATGTCATACATTAGCGACTACTCTGTCTCGCATGTAAGCTCTTAAAGGAATGGCCCCTCTGATGAAGGATGCGACTGCTACAAAACTGACACTATTCACGAGAGTTTATACTGTCTCACTGCCAGTGATTTTGGACCTATTGCTGACCCGGCTACATATACACATATAACAATATATTCCGTCTTCTGTATAATTGATGAAAAAAGTGTCTGTACAAAATAACTGCATGCATTTAAGAACTAAAAAGCTAAATACCCACCTCTTCCATGAACACTTAACTAACTCATAACTTGTCCCCACTGGAAGAAAAAAAAATTATAATTATATATTTCCTATAAATTATGTTTCCTCATTTGTAAGACGCTTTGGATAAATCTGTCTGCTAAATGAATAAATGTAAATGTAAACACATTTCTGAACTAAACACCAGTGAAAGGCACGTTTTCTTTTCTCCTTTTATTTGAAAGTGACATTGAAGAGAACTATCACAAATGAGAACATGAAAAATATAATATGAATATAAAATGTAAAAAGTAAATATTAAAACACTATTTCCCTTCATGTAACTTTTAGGTACAAGTTGCTCACCTTTTGTTCTTTGTAACACAGTGTTGTGGGGAGTTTCACTCCGTCCTGCTCCTCCATGTTTGCTTTTTTCCCACATTTTCTCAATAATGTAGTCATGGCTGATTCCCACCCTCCAGTTCAGTCTCCTCTATCATACGACCCTGTCCCCTACCAACTTCCCACACAATTAACACCAACCACATCTTTTCAAACTGCTCATGCAACATAACACTTGGAGGAAAGCGGTATCTGCCCACTTCCATATGCATGAGCTCACAGACGCTCCCATGATCAGTTAGTATCACTGTGATTGATAGGGGAGAGAGAGTATGCCACCCCTCCCTCACTGAGAGCATGGACTCACTTACTCACTTGGACTCCAGACCACTGATGTCTGTGGCATCATCAGGATTTAAACTCAAGATCTCTGGAAAATAGGATGAACGCTCTTCTGTTGCTCCACTCAGGAGCCTTTGTTTACTAGCACACTGCTAGTAGCTCCTAGCGCTGACCTTAGTGACATAAATCAGCTGCCAAAAGGTGGCTTTTACGACATTGCTGATACAGAGGATACAGGAAAATATCTATCAATAGACATTATTCTATTTTCTCATCCTGTGATATGTATCGCCATTTCACACAGCCCTGTCTGCACTGATGGACACATATAAAATATAATAAGGATACTTTCACACCTAATTTGTTTGGTTTGGACAGATCAAACTTTCTCTTTAGTTTGGATCAGTTTGGATGTATGTGACTCCACCTGTACTCGAGTCCAGACCAAACACCTGATCCAGTGTGTGTTTAAAATCAGAGGTGACAGATTTATAACAGTACGAGCACAGAGAACAACACACACCAACTGTTTTACCGTCTCTGTGAAATTCAACATACAACTGTCACGCTCCGCTCCGACACCACACCTGCACTTCCGCATTCCAGCCCGGAGTTTTCATCCCACATCCACATCTGCTGTGCGGAAGCACGAGCACACCTGTTCCCCATTTCCCCACTGGCTGCTACCTGTATAAATAAGCTACACGCCTCCACACAGCACTGGATTATTGTGTACTTTTCTTGGAATCATTGGAATTATTTCATTGGATTTATTCTCTGTGGGTATATCGGCTCAGACCTGGTTTGTTTATTGGCTTTGATCTTGTTCTGTCTTTCGGATTTTACGGACTTCCTGGTTCCTGACGTCATCGTGCTGCAGGTAACGAGACTGTGTTCACTGTTGTGGATTTATGGCAGTGGATTTAGTCATTGACTGTTCTGTGTACACGACCCTATAGACTGAGACCTGGAGTTTCCCCACACCTCCACCTGCCACTAACTCACTGTAGAGTACCACTAGTACTGGCATGTTATTAACTGGTAGTGTACAGTTCTATAATTCTTTATTTTCTGTAATAAAATGCACTATATCTGCAGTGTTGGTTGTAGAAACTTGAACACAGATCAGAGTGTAGTGTTTGTAGGCTGCTCGCTCTCACATGTGTGTGTTACGTACATGACCTAATGGTCTTATAATAAATTGTAGCTGAGAGATTGTGAAGTGCAGAAAGGCGTCCCTGCTCCTGTAAATGTGCTGATGTGGTGTCCTGTCCTCTGATTTCTGTGTGTGAGAGAAACACAGTGACATTTCCGTCACGCCTACTTCGCTCTATGGACGCAGGCTGTCTGACAGTACCACGCATCGCCAAGACCACGGCAGGGGGCAGAGCTTTCTCTTACCAAGCCCCAAAGTTATGGAATAGCCTCCCAGCTAGTGTTCAAGAAGCAGACACAGTCTCAGTGTTTAAGACGAGGTTAAAGACTTATTTATTTAGTTTAGCGTTTACTGAATAGGCGTTTTAGGTATATGAGGATGGGTTCTCTGTTGAGTCTGGTTCCTCTCAAGGTTTCTTCCTATCTCCATCTCAGGGAGTTTTTCCTTGCCACCGTCGCCTCGGCTTGCTTTTCAGACACACTCTCACACTTCATCTTACTTTTTTGTTTGTGTAAAGCTGCTTTGAGACAATGACATTGTAAAAAGCGCTATACAAATAAACTGAATTGAATTGAATTGAATTGAATTTCTGTTACATGTTCAACTTTAGTTGTATTATGGCTGTGTTTGTGTGTTTGAGATCAGTGTTCTGATTTCATCATTTCTCTTCCAGTCTGTGGAAGTGTAATCTGACAGAGGAAAGCTGTAGAGTTCTTTCCTCAGTTCTCAGCTCAAACTCCTCCAGTCTGAGAGAACTGGACCTGAGTGACAATAAACTGCAGGATTCAGGAGTGAAGCTGCTCTCTGCTGGACTGGAGAATCCACACTGTACACTGGAGATACTGAGGTACATTCACTCACTCACTCACTCTCTTAACGTAGATGGGCAGCTTCATTAGTGGTTTATAATGTTTAGTGGTTTAAGTCTGTAATGCTTGACTGGGTTCATGCTGCGTTTCCTCTGAATAGCAAACACGGTAAACAGAAAACATGTAAATCTTATTTTAAACTGAAACACTAAACTTCTGTCATCTGTCCTTTTGTGTAATTTGTACTCTGATTAGACAATGTGTGCTCAATCTAGGAAAAAAAACCTTATTTTCTTCTCCAAACACATTTTAGGGAAAAACGATGGGAGTAAATAATCCACCTCGGTCACGTTCACTACACTCACGACTGCGTCTGTAACACGACTGCTGATGACGTACACCAGACACATGACTGAAACAGGATAAAAGATTATAGCCCTAATTAAGCTCAAATATAGGAGGCGTGTCACTGCTTGTAATCAGAGACAACCTTAAACCACACCTCGCTCAGATACAGCAGATGGGATGATACATGAATGCTAAGCTAAACACTCTCCAGGTGTAACCCAGCAGAACAAAAATTCTTCAGGTATTGGGTTTATTTTTATTCATTTATTAACTTTTTTTTTTATTTTGCTCTAACCCAGAACTAATTGTGCATATGTCCCTTTAAGAAGAACGCGATCTTATGTCAAGTTTGATTGCTATGCCCATGTGAAAAACGTGGTATTAACGAGCAGGTTAGATTTTCCTTTATTTAATTGGTTTTTTGGGTGTTGAGTCCCGCCTTCACCTGTGTGTTGTGTAATTTTTTTATTATTTTTTTTTAATTCAATGCTTTGAACAGTAACACAGAAAGGCATTCATACTGTACCTAGGAGATTTACATATCACGACTGAGAATATACACAATTTTCATTCACACTCTTTACACCATAACACAAAATAAATGTAAAATATTAGGCAAAAAGAAAAAATATATACAAACACAAAGAAAATGTAGGGGAATAAGAGGTTCTCACATTATGAAGCCAAAATCCTCTAATAAAGTATTCAAATACCTTGCTTTGGAACTTTTCATCCTTCTTAACGTCTCCAAATATATTACAAATTCCTCTTTAAAAACCACTAATTGTGGGGGAGTTTTGAAAAATTTACATTTATGAATGTAATATTTCAGTAAAAGCAACAAATTATTTATTACATAAGATGTCTTTTTATCCTTAAATGACAAACCAAACTTAACAGTTTCCCATGAGAGGGTCAGTCTTACAGGTATCCTTTGTTGTATCCAGCTGAATGCATCATTCCAGAATGTTTGTACCAAGTTACACTGAAAAAACAGGTGTTCAACTGTTTCTATCTCTAATTTGCATAATTGGCATATACAGTATTTGTGTCCTCAATATTAAATCTTACTCTCAAAAATTATTTTGCAGGGTAAACATGATTCATTATTTTAAAGTGCAACTCTTTACATTTAGGGTTGACAGGAAATGTAAGAAAGTTAGTTCTAATTTTAGACACTCTTTTCTTATCATAATGTGAAAATATATAAGATCTCTTTACAGATCCTGGAAAACAACGTTGTGAAAGACAATTCCTCAAAAATCTGTTAGAACATTTTTTATCAGCAAAGTTAATATTTTCTATCATAAGATCAGGTATTTTGGGATTTATCGTTGAATATTTTATCTGTTCCTTAACTAATTTAATCATCTGTAATGGTATACTCTTAATTATTTTATCATACATTTTAGAGGAGCAACTTACATTGTATTTACCACGAATAGCATCGTAACTCAATATACACCCTAAGTTGTCCATAATATGTGCTAGTGACCATATGCCTTTGTTCCACCAATCATCAATAAACACAGATTTTCTATTCACCAAAATACACCTGTTATTCCGGATAGACATGTTCAAAATCACACTACAACAAACTAATACCACCACATTTTTTAAATATTGTTGTAGGAATTTCAAACCAAAATGAAGACTCATTATTTATGAAAGACTGCAACCATTTAAGTTTGATGACCCCATTCATAATATCAAAGTCAATTGTTTTAAGACCACCCTCTTCATAATCTTTAATCATATTGCTCTTACGTATATAATGACTTCTCAATTTCCATAGAAAATCAAAATTTAACTTATTTATCGCCTTTATCTTTTTAGCAGACACTGCTAAAGAAAAACATGGATAGATGAATCTAGAAAAACTTTCTACTTTCGATAGTAAAATTCTACCAAAGATCGTTATGTCTCTCTGTAACCAATTGTTCATTATTAATCTACATTTCACTAGATTTTTATCAATATTTAAACTTTCTAAATTATCTATTTTTTTAGATAACCAAATACCTAAGTATTTAATTTCATTTTTAACTGGGATATTGTACAGTGATATAATATGTAATCGTGGATGGCCAATAGCTCGCATTTTGACACATTTAACAATAAACCGAAGCTTTTGAAAAAAATCATTGTAGACTGGAGTGCTAAGGGAATTTGCTGTTCATTTCTTAGAAAAGAGTCGTGTCATCTGCAAATTAACTGATAATAAAATGATTCCCTTGATGCCTGATATGTTGCCCGTTTTGATCAAAATAGACATTTCTGCGACCATGATAAAAAGTGAAGGTGAACAGACGTAACCTTGCCTAATACATCTTTTGCCCGAGAATCGTGAGCATGTACCTTGAGTAAGAGCTACAGAGCTGTTTGTCTTTTTATAACATTCTAACAATATCTATAAATTTTGGACCGAAACCAAAGTGTTTTAGAGTTTGAAAAATAAGAGTGTTCCACCATGTCAAAGGCCTTATAAAAATCCAAAAATAAAATGAACCCATCTTCTTCAATTAGATGACCATATTCAATCAAATAAAAAATTAACCTAATATTATGAATTGATCTATCCTTTAAAAATCCTGATTGTGTCACACTGATAATTTGTGATATTCCGGTTTTCAATCTAGAAGCCAGAGTCTTAGTAAACACTTTGTAATCTGTATTTAGAAGTGTTATGGGGCGCAAGTTATCCAATAATCTCTTATCTTTACCTGGTTTTGGTATCAGAATTATAAGGCCTTGTTTCATAGTTGGTAATAATTCGTTATTCCTTATACAATCATGTAAAGCTTCCAACAAAATATATTTTGGGTCATCCCAAATAAATTTATAAAAATCTATGGTTAAACCATCAGGGCCTGGTGATTTACCAGGTTTGCTCTGTTTTATAGCTGCATCTAGTTCTTGTAAGGTTATGCCTGATTCACAAACTTCTTTAAATACACTGTCAATTGATGGGATATTATTTTTTTATCAACTGAAAAAAAGAATTAGAATTACTAGGGGAAAACGATGACGAGTACAATTTAGAGTAAAATATAAACACCTCATTTGCTATTGTGTTATGATCTGAATATTCTACTTGATTCACAATTAAACTATTAATTGAATTCCTTTCTTGATGTCTTTTTTCTAAATTAATAAAATCTGAACTATTTTTCCCCCTCTTCCAGCCACTTAGCCCTGGATCTCACATATGCTCCTTTTGCCTTTTTAATATATAATTCGTCTAAAATGGAATGTAGCTTAATAAATTTTTGACTTTCCTCATCTGACATATTAGATTGACAACAACATTTATTAATTTCTTGAATCAATTGAACTTCTTTTTCTAGTTCCTTTTTTATCAGATTTTTGCTAAATGTAATTGAATATTCTCTCAACGTATGTTTTAAGTACTCCCATTTAATACCACTCGGCATTCTTTTTACTTTAAATTCAGCTATTATTTTTTTAATATAAGCACAAAAGTCATTATGATTTAGTAAATCTGCATTATATTTCCAATAACCTTTAGTATTAGAAGATTTCTTACTTGGGTCTAAAATTAAATTGATTACACAGTGATCTGTTAAGTGGGCACCTGAAATACTACATTTAGTTGCATAATTTGAAAGAGTATCAGATCCTAGCTAATAATAATCGATTCTCGATTTTGAAGTGGCATTTGGTTTGAACCATGAAAATTGTCTGGAAGTGGGGTTTATTTTCCTCCATATATCACTTAATGAATTTGATAAACAGAAGGCTTGAATGATATAGTTCATATGAGAACTACTAAATTTAGAAGGATGTCTATCCATATATTCATCTGGTGTCATGTTAAAATCACCACCAATTAAAACATATTCTGTAGGATATCTAGCTTTGAGGTCATTTATGACATTTGTTACTATCTCCATAAGATCCTTATGCTGGGTGCGGACATTATATCCGTACACATTAACCATAATGAAAAATATTTCATCTAATTGTAAGACTACTGCGAGCCAATGGCCATTTACATCAGCCTTGTGAGTAATAATTTTACCTGGACATTTATTCATACATACCGCGACACCTGCAGACTGACTTGTCCCATGACTGAATAACATGTCATCCCCCCACTGCTTTTTCCAAAAGGCAGCATCTGCCGACTCTGAATGAGTTTCTTGTAAAAACAAACAGTGTGATTTTTGACTTTTGCAAAATAAAAAAATTGTCTTTCTTTTAAGAGTCCTTTAAACCCCTACAATTCAAGGACGAAAACGAGATGTTAGATTTTAACGTGAACATGAACGATTAAACAGATAACAGAACTATAATTTGAAATTAACCAAAATAAAAGTGCAGTCTGTTGCAACACAGACAAAAATGTAAAGTTTGTGGGCTAGAAAACAAAGTCCCGTTTCCTTTTCAGTCCACCTCACCTCATATCAACAAAAACAGTCAATACCCTCTCAAGAAATACGTTTACCCTCGATGTACCCAAATGGGCCTCTAAAGCCAGCTGCTTTGCCTTCCTTTCTGGCTTGTTCGATTCTTGGCCATAACTCACGTCTTAAAAGTCCATATTCCTTCATCAAATCCTCTGCAAAGCGAATTCCAGCTTCCTTGAATACCGAAGATGTCTTGGTTCTTTTCCATATTTCATCGCAGACCATCCTGCGGATGAAGAGAATGATCACCTCTCTGGGACGGTTGGCCTCCTTCCTTCCCACCCGATGCACGACATCCACAGCCTCCGACATGTTAGCAGCAATCTCCGGCATTATCTTACCAAGAAGTTGAATCACATCCTCTCTTAAACGCTCACTGGAGTTCTTCTTGAGACCTTTTATGCGAAGACACCACCTTCTTTTATACCGTTCCTCTTCCAACACACAAACTTTCAGATCAATATTGACTTCAGTGAGTGTTTCAATTTGCTTCTCCATCATTTTGATTTTGTCTTCACATTCTTTTAACTCCTGTGCATTTATCTGGATGGATTTGGTGACGCTAGCAATCATTGCACTATGTTGCTTCATTTGCATGCTAATTTCCTCATGCTGAACATCTACCTTGGTTCCAAGTGCTTGGATCGCATCCAGTATAGCCGAATTGGACACTTCATTCTCCTCATTTTCTACCGGCTTTTTGGGTTTTTTCCTTTCTGGGGTTTACACGTTGTGGGTGGGTCAGAGTCAGCACCTCGTTCCCTTTTGCTTGAATCTCCATTGTCCAATGTCCATTGCGTAACAATGATCTTCCACATTAGTCATACTCTCAAGAGCTTGGGGTATTGTTTAACTTACGGAATTAGGGGAAGATGGAATATAACCTGTCAAACTGAACCAACTTGGGATTTGAATATGGGAGCACGTAACAAATGTGACTTCTCAGTGCGCCATCTTACCGGAAGTCCCGTGTTGTGTAATTTGACTGGTTGTTTAAAACGAGTTTTTGGTCAGACAGCTGAGAGACCGAGAAAACGGACTGCTGGAGTTAGACGCTGCAGTGTGGGAGACATGCTGCAGCCTGTAATGTTCTGAGCGACTGACAGACTGTAGACGTTGTTGTTCCCTGCACGACGACTGAGAACTTGAGGACCAGATAGCGCCCCAAGTACCCGTGCTATTTGGGCTTCCTCTGGCTACGTGGAGAGACCGAGGACGTGCGTGAGGCCTACTACAGGATTCCCGGACCACTGTATTTCATCGCACATGGAATGGAGGTACCTGTTGTTTGATTTAGTTGTGCTCCAGAGAGTGAAGGGGCCAATTTTCAGTTTCTCTGGCCACCACGAACACGAGCTACGATTCAGGCCTGCAACAGGGTGGGTTGGTGAAGGACTGGGTTGTGTGTGTGTGTGTGTGTGTGTGTGTGTGTGTGTGTGTGTGTGGACCCACAGCGTTAATATTAGTTCATATTGAGCTATTCAGCACGTTTTAAAAAATTATTTATTTACTGAAGTCAGAGGGGCCTAACTTCAACATTTCTGTAGGCATTTAGTTATTGAACCTGGTGCGCTATCCTAAAACTCTAATCACACGTAGGGGGCGCTACACAGGTGAAGCTAGCGATGCTAACAATGAGCATCAACTCAGTAAACTCAAAAATCAACAAGCTAGAGTTACGTGTGAAGAGCAATTCCAGTGCTTGTAGCAGACATGAAAAAACCCTGCAGTCAGTGGAGCTTAAGCTAGCGGATAATGATTTGAACAGGAGATGTAACATCTTTATTATTGGGCTGAGAGGGTAACGAGGGCACCAATGCTATCCAGTTCCTCTCTCAATCCATACCCCAATACTTCCCCTCTGCACACCAGATCTACAGCAATGCAGTAACCAAACGATGGGAAAATCACACTCTGATTTTCAGTGCTCTATGTTATTGAACCTGCCAAGCCATTCTTCAAGCTAATAAGAAAGAGCCTCATTACTGACGGAAGAACAGTCTGCTTCACCCCCGACTACAGTAACTACATGGTGAAGCTATGCCTGGTCTTCTCCCAGGCCATGTCCACGGCACGAGCTAAAAGGGTTGAGGTTTTTCCTACTCTATCCTGCCACACTGAAAATCACAGATGGCCCACTTTTGCAGGTTTCCTGAACTCAGCAGCAGTACCGAGAAGAGCCGCTTCACCATCAACCACCGAGCTGCCAGTGGATGGCTAGGCTAACAATGCTTCTGGTGTGGAGCTGCAGCCTTTTCTGAGCTTAGTTCATACTGGACTTGTTTAAGCTAGCCTGGCTAATGGTGCTACAGGAACTGATAAACGTTTCAGTGTCATACTTCATATTGCTGTAAATTAACTTTTCTTTTTTCTTTTTGACTGAACTCTGGAGGATGAAAGCCACCAGTTTCATGCATAGTATTTCTGAAAATTCTCGACTGCCCTCCTAGCTGTCTGAGCCAGGTTACATCAGGCTAGGCTAGGCTAATTGCTAGCTTCATCTAGGTAGGATATGGATGATAGCATTGTGATGCTACATGTGTCCGCTGATAACACACAGACCAGGCTGGCTCTAGCTCGCTGGGGCGAATGTGCTCAGACTGGGCATACTAAGGCTAGCTGAGTTAACTATATGGTGGAGAACTGATTACCTCATTTTGTTGAATTTATAGTATATTGTCTTATATTGTTGTGTTTTCTTTTATGTAAGCTTTCATGGAAAGCGCCTTGAGAAAGCAACTTTTAAAGGCGCTATATAAAATTTATTATTATTATTATTATTTTCTTTTTTAAATGTTAACGGTAAAGTTATTGGTTAGTTTAAACTGTTGGACTGGAACCTTCCTGGCTGCTCCATATTCATACATGGTCACAGTCCATTTTGGGCTTCTCATTAAGTCCACATTTTTGTAATTTCTTTTGAGTTTTTGTGTCTCATGTTTTGACTTGTCTTTCGTGTTATCTGTGTGTATGTGTGTTGTCTAGTGAGTGCCTGGGGCTTGTTCTGTCTACTCAGTTTTCCCAAAGTTGGAAAGTCCAGAGTTCCTGAGAGTGGGACTCGCATCTAGAAAGTTGAAAACAGGCATGTAACACGCGGCGGTTGTGGTAGCGGATGTTTTTTTTTTTTTTTTTTTTTTTTTT
>CM040983.1:29333574-29352340 GCA_022985145.1 Pangasius djambal | reverse complement strand
ATTAAAATTATGGTTATATTTACAATTACGTCACTTTGTCCAAATACCTTTGAGCCCCTGAAAATGGAGGTACTTTGCTGAAAATGGCTGTAATTCCTAAATGGTAAATGCCATATTTTTGTGGAACCTCTTAAAATAAAGCTGAAAGTCTACACTTCGATCACATCTTGATTGTTTTATTTCAAATCCATTGTGGTGGTGTATAAAGGCAAAATCACAAAAACTCTGCCATTGTCCAAATACTTCTGGACCTGACTGTATGTCTCCAATAGTGTATGCTAAGGCATTAATAGTGAAAATAAAAATAAAATGTGATCATTTAAAAAAAATTTGAATCACCCTTTCTGAATCTCATATAAGTATTCTTTAATAAAGTGTACGTCCTGTTGTATGTCCAATCTCAATTTGATTGCCTGAAGAGCATTTTTATCCTTGGCACCTGATATTTCTGTTGTAATTCTGCCAGACGTTACACGTTGCCTTCTTTAAATCAGTTTTGGAGACAGACAGTCATAGCACCTCCTTTTTGCTGTTTCATTACAGGATTAGATCCTCATTTAATTTTCAACATTAGAATATATTTTTTTGACAAATTGTGAAGCAGTTATTCACAATCACTGTATTTTGTTTCACACAATTCCTCTGTCTTGGCTTTGTTTCATTATTTCTCTGTCTTATGTGATTTGCTGCTGGTCAAGCTAGAAATGTTAATGTGTCATATGCAACACTAATTCAAAGTCAATATAAAATCATATAAAATGTTATATTAGGATGCATATTTTTCTTAAATGTTTGGATCAAATCATATCTGTGTTCTAGAATGATGGAGGGAAAGAGATCAGACTCACCAGAACCCAGCTGTGTGTCCATGAAGAGTGACACGTCAATGGAACCTCAACGTAACTTCAGAGGCAGAGACAGTTCTACTGATGTGAGGTCAGAATAGTGAGGTGTTTTACAGCAGTGTTCCACCTGATCAAACTCACTCGTCTCATTATGAAGCCCTTCATGAGCTTTATCAGGTGTTGAAGCAGTAAAACACTAAACTGTGCAGTGCTGCAGCTCTCGGACTGGCAGTGAGGAAAACTCCTTTAACAGTTCAGTTCAGCCTGTAGTCCCTGAGCTGGAGGGTCTGTGGTGCTACAGAAGAACATTTACACCTGGGAAATTAATGACTATATAACTATTTTATTCATTCATTCATTCATTCAAACATTTGTTTCTAAATATGTTAGTGTCCGTTAGGAAATCCTGAAATCAGTGTATTGTGTTAAAAGGAGAGTGTTAAAGGTGCAATAATTGATTTTTACATGTACACATCACCTAGAAATTTGCAGAACATGAAAAAAAAACAATGGCCTCAGCACAAGTGTATTATATGGCTGAAAAAATAAAACCTGTCTGGAAATCTGCCTTCCAGACCGGAAGTGTTTGGTCATTCCTCATGTCAATCATCTTATAGACACTCCCCAATGTCCCTTCACTCTGCCACCATCTCAGCTTGTTTGGAGATCAAAGAAATATCAACAAAGCCTGTAAGCTATAGGGTTGCCACCTTCAATGAGCAAGAATAAGGGACAGCCCCCCCCCCCCATAAATAAATAAATAAATTAATAAATAGATAATATATTTTCAGGTTGTCTGTCTATCTGAGATTTTCGTTGGCACTTATCATTAAACCATTTTCCTGCTTCTACGGATTTACAGTTGTGTTTTTACTGATAGAAGAATGATGATTTAACACTGTGTGGATTACTGAATAGAAAAAGGATATGGTGACCCTGTTTTTTTTGTTTTTTTTTTTTTTTTTAAATAAAATACTTAAAATATATCTATGGATTAAATATATATTGGATAGACTGTATGGTTATTAATTTATTCTTTTTAAACTGTAAAGTGACCAATGTATAGAATGTAAAGTAAAATATTTATAAATGACCAATTAAAACTATCTAATCATTTTAGTTTTCAGTATAAAAGAAGAGATGGGATATTAGCAGGCTAATTTGCACTAAACTGTGCAAATACACTGTGCTTCAGGGGAAAAAACTGAAGAAATGCAGTAACACCAGCATAAACACTAGCAGTGCTTTTCCAACATGGAGTATTTTATTACTGATGAAGGAATGAAGCTGGACAGGGAATTAGTGATGTTGCTCCTGGACGGGTCTGTAAACACAATCTGTAAGCTTTGAACTGTTTCAGTGACCTGCTTTACATAACAAATCCAGTAGATAGGCAGTGCTTTTAAACACCTTGATATTGTAATGTTAGATAAATACACTGCTCAAAAAAAATAAAGGAACACTTTGAAAACACATCAGATCTCAATGGGGAAAAATATCATGCTGGATATCTATACTGATATGGACTGGGTAATGTGTTAGGAACGAAAGGATGCCACATCGTTTGATGGAAATGAAAATTATCAACCTACAGAGGGCTGAATTCAAAGACACCCTGAAAATCAAAGTGAAAAAATGATGCAGCAGGCTAGTCCATTTTGCTGAAATTTCATTGCAGCAACTCAAAATGGTACTCAGTAGTTTGTATGGCCCCCACGTGCTTGTATGTATGCCTGACAATGCCGGGGCATGCTCCTAATGAGACGACGGATGGTGTCCTGTGGTATTTCCTCACAGATCTGGACCAGCGCATCACTGAGCTCCTGGACAGTCTGAGGTGCAACCTGGTGGCGTTGGATGGACCGAAACATAATGTCCCAGAGGTGTTCTATTGAATTTAGGTCAGACGAGCGTGGGGCCATTCAATGGTATCAATTCCTTCATCCTCCAGGAACTGACTGCATATTCTGGCCACATGAGGCCCGGCATTGTCGTGCACCAGGAGGAACCCAGGACCCACTGCACCAGCGTAGGGTGTGACAATGGCAGTCAGGGTGCCATTGTCTAGCCTGTAGAGGTCTGTGCGTCCCTCCATGGATATGCCTCCCCAGACCATCACTGACCCACCACCAAACCAGTCATGCTGAACGATGTTACAGACAGCATAATGTTCTCCACGGCTTCTCCAGACCCTTTCACCTCTGTCACATGTGCTCAGGGTGAACCTGCTCTCATCTGTGAAAAGCACAGGGCGCCAGTGGCAGACCTGCCAATTCTGGTGTTCAATGGCAAATGCCAATCGAGCTCCACAGTGCCGGGCAGTGAGCACAGGGCCCACTAGAGGACGTCAGGCCCTCAGGCCACCCTCATGAAGTCTGTTTCTGATTGTTTGGTCAGAGATATTCACACCAGTGGCCTGCTGGAGGTCATTTTGTAGGGCTCTGGCAGTGCTCATCCTGTTCCTCCTTGCACAAAGGAGCAGATCTCAGTCGTGCTGATGGGTTAAGAACCTTCTACGGCCCTGTCCAGCTTTCCTAGAGTAACTGCCTGTCTCCTGGAATCTCCTCCATGCTCTTGAGACTGTGCTGGGAGACACAGCAAACCTTCTGGCACTGGCACGTATTGATGTGCCATCCTGGAGGAGTTGGACTGCCTGTGCAACCTCTGTAGGGTCCAGGTATCGCCTCATGCTACCAGTAGTGACACTGACCCTAGCCAAATGCAAAACTAGTGAAAAACAGTCAGAAAAGATGAGTAGGGAAAGAAATGTCAGTGGCCTCCACCTGTAAAACCATTCCTGTTTTGGGAGTCATCTCATTGTTGCATATCTAGTGCACCTGTTGTTAATTTCATTAACACCAAAGCAGCTGAAAATGAATAACAACCTCCTCTGCTACTTAAATGACCAGATCAATATCCCAGGAGTTTAATTGACTTGATGCTATACTCTGATTAAAAAGTGTTCCTTTAATTTCTTTGAGCAGTGTAAAATATGTAGGAGACCAAAATATGTAGGAGATTAGCAGATCAGCTCAGAAGGGCAAATATGTAAACTTAATATTTTAATAGCTGATCAAATATTCGTCCAGCGATAAGTTGAAATGAGTGTATTTATTAATTGCGCATGGGAATAATATATATCCTGAAAATATCCTAAATATAGTGATACACTATATTAAGAGCACAGTAACAAGATCGGCAGTTTAAGGCAGTAAATTTAAAGCACAGAGACACAAGACACTGGCCCTTAAAAAACAGACGAGACTTTATTACAAGTTTCAAGTTCAAGTTTAATTTATTTATATAGCACCATTTACAACAGCAGCAGCTGACCAATGTGCTTTACAGCATCAAATAAAATAAGTGTTAAATAAAACATAACAAAGTAAATAGATAAAATCAATAAAATCACAGCTAAAAACCAAATTACATCAACGTTTTAAAATATAACAAAATATAAGAAATAGAACCGGGATTGTCATCAAGTCGAAAACAGAGATGAAACATGAAGGAACATTGAGAAGTTTGAGTTTTTTGACTAGAGATTTAAAAACCTGTAAAGTAGGAGCAGATCTAACATGAACTGGTAAGCTATTTCAGAGTGTAGGGCCTACAACAGCGAAGGCATGTTTCCTCCTTTTCTTTAGTTTAACTCTAGGAACAGTGAGCAATCTAAGACTACCAGATCTAAGAGCTCAAGCAGGATTATGTAAGGAAAGCATTTCAGATAAATATAAGGGAGCTAAGTTGTTTAAAGACTTAAAAACAAAAACAAGAATTTTAAACTCCACTCTAAACCGCACAGGCAGCCAATTCAGAGAAGCTAGGACAGGAGTGATATGGGTGAATTTACGTAGGCCCATTAAGAGTCTTGCTGATGCATTTTGGACTAACTGGAGACAGGCCAGGGTAGTGGCATTCATTCCACCATACAGTGAGTTACAGTAATCTAAGCATGATGATATAAAAGCATGAATTACTCTCTCAAAGTCCTGAAAAGAGAGGAAAGGCTTGATTTTTAGAGAGAAGACAGAGATGAGAGAAACTTGACAGATGACAGAATTTACCTGACTATCAAGTTTCAGCTCACTGTCAAGCAAAACACCTACGTTTTTAACAAGGGTTTTGGCTTGGGATGTAACAAAATGATTACTGAGATATTTTAAGGGAAAGCCACTAGCCACTTATTACTATTCTAAAACACAGAAACTAATCTAACACATGCATGCACACACACACACGTAACAGCGTGCGTAAACAGGGGTGAAAATGGCTTTGAAAAGAGAGTGAATGAAATTCCAAGTTTCTAGCAGTTTCTCAGACCATGACCTGAACGAACCATCAACTTATCAGTTTAATTTAACATTCGCTTCGTTTAGAAGGGCTTTAAACTTGTATTAAATGCACCAGTTCAGCGAGAATCTGGAGGTACTATACTTGCGTTTGTGTTGCCAGGGATTCCCTCGTTGCGTTGTTGTTTGGAAGGAGTTTCTGGCGATGTTGATTGGTCAGCGGTCTGGTGGCCTTATGTAGCGTCTCGAAAGACCAACGGGGCTGATAAACAGAGTGAGGCGCGAACCCGGTGGAGCCTCTTAGGCGGGTTGCAAAACTTTCATGAATGGTTCACAGCGGTGCAAAGGCGAGAGTTGGAGGCTTTGCAAGAACCAGTCTGGATAAGGAGTCTTGGAGCCAGCGTGATCTCCTCGTGATGAACTTCTAAAGCTCTTGGTTGATGAGACTTCCTTCAGAGGTGGATGGAGACTCTCTTGAGCTGTTAGTTGAAGAGAACTCCTTGATGCTGATGGACTCTTGATGTAGAGATGTGTTGGATGAGACTCAGAGTTTCCTTTGTGTCAGGGGGTTTTAACCCTTTCCAGTTGGGCTGACCCCAAAGTGTTTGCTCCAATCAGCAGGATCTTGGAGCAGGTTGTAAACTGTATTCTCCTACTCTGATACTAATTAACATTCTGGTCTCTGAGTTATGTGCTTTCCAAACTTTGCACAAGGTTAAGTTAGAACTTTGTAAGGAATTTGGTAACATGCACGTAATACATTGTACTCAACTTCACATTATACCAACCCTTAGGAAATTCAGCAGCGATCACACAAATACCAAACACGACATACCTCCTGTTATTGATACACTCACGAACACTATGATCCCTGTTAAATGATAAAAAGCATCATAATGACCTGGTGGCTATAAGCATGATACATATGCAGAATGACATTAAAAGAGGCAACAGGTTTTCATACTATGGTGCATCATTAAAAGTCATTGTCCTTACAGGAGATGTAAAATAGCCTTATGTAGTCTGTTAAAGCTGAGTTCTGTGGAATGTGTGAAGGGTGGTGAACTTGTTCCTGGGGAGAACAAAGGTCTCATTCCATGAGGGTCCTTGGGTGAGATCTTTTCTGTAGTTATCAGTTTTACCATTGTGTTGGGTGAGCCATCTGGTCTTGGCCAATGGTCTAGATCAATAAGTTTGACAGAGGTTCCTCTTGGCTGAGAGGGTTCATCCTCTGGTCAGGGATGTCCTATAAGTTGCTAATTGTTCACAGGACAGTTGAGATCCAGCAATCAGTAAACAAGCGGTAATTAACTTGGCTCTGCAAAGTCTGGGAGCAGGATTCCTAGTTTTATGGCTTCTTTGCTTTCCTTGCCTGTTCGCTTCAGATCCTACAATAGCTATGCTAACAATGCTAATAGCAATAAGTTTAACTGAAAAATCACTGAGAACTCATTATAAATAAACGATGGTGGAATAAAAGCACTCTTGACCATCCTTATAAATCACTATGAGAATTTCACTTATTTCTAGTGCTATAACTTTGCATTCATGCTGCTTTTGGCTGGGTGAGCAAAAGCTAAATGCTAAAATCCTAATATCAGCCACCTGGGACACTGGAGACATGAAGCTCTGAATCTCTCTGATGTAACAAGCAGATTATCTGTGTAACATGATTAGACAATAATTCACTCAGCCATCCTGTATATAAACTAGCCTATAGTGTCGTGGCAAAACTCTTCAGATCAGAATAACAAAAATAACTTTCCAAAGTCAACGAGTTTTGGATGCCAAATATCAGACTTTATTGAATCAACCAACAAAGCAGAGATGATCATCTGATTTACATAGTCGTGGCTTTTATACACTTCTAGAACAATGAACTTATTAAGTGAATTCTTCTCTTTTTTTTTTTTAATCACACCCCTGCCTCTCGCCAAAATTATTTTACTGACCCTCTATCTTAGTTTTAACCGTGGTGAGAGATCAGTCAGCTTATTTTTTAAAAAAGTTAACATTCATCACAACCTCAACAATGTACTTCAGTAATGCACTTCAGAGAAAAACAGATGAGCTCCTTGTAAAATCATAAAGTCACTCTCTAAATGCACTAAATCTCTTATCATTTCTAAATATTTTAACTCGATTATACTTGATCTTATTAAGTGAATTATTCTTTTTTTTTTTTTCTTTTAAACACACTCCTGCCTCTCGCCACAATTATTTCTGTCTTATTTCACTGACCCTCTATCTTAGTCTTAACCGTGGCGAGAGATCAGTCAGTTTATTTATTTATTTTTTTAAAGTTAACATTCATCACAACCTCAACAATGCACTTCAGTAGTCTGGTAGAGAGAAAAACACCTTCCCATGAGATATGACGGAGCACATCTGGACTGAAGAAGATACAATTCATGAATGAGAACTGCGTGCTTATTGTTTTTCCCAAAAGCACAGTCCACCTGCAAGGTCACACCAGTTTGTTTTAGGTTTCTTGATTCACATACACAGAAATATCCTTGTAAAATCATAAAGTCACTCTCTAAATGCACTAAATCTCTTATCATTTCTAAGTATTTTAACTCTTGATTATACTTGATGGATTATATGATAACCATACTTAAATCATACTTTGATTAAGAAAATTCTTCCAGAATAGTCATGCTAGTCGCTGTGGTTAACAGCTAGTGAAAGTGTTTTAGCTATAAAAGAGAATCACAGATGAACTCCAGCGTTGTCCAGCATTGAGGTGTCGAGTGGAACAAAATCAAAAAAGAAAAAATGAAAAATGATCTAGTCAGGTGGAGGAAGATCATCATCATCATTTATCATCATCATTTCTTTATTATTCTGCAGTGTCTTACGTTTATGCTGTGTATTATTATTCTTACTACTCAACTGCTTATTATTATGCATTTCCCCACTATTCTGTTATTCTGTCATCATTATTATCATCATATGGTCCATATTACATGTTTGTTTTGTTTGTTCACAGACAGCAAAAGAAGAAATCAAACATCAGCAGAAATAAGTTGGAGTCCATATTCAAGGTGTGTGTGACTTGTGTTGTTTTATCGACGTGCAGCAGAATTATGGGTAATCAGACAGTTGTAACCGTGGTAATAGATAGAGTTTTTTTTTTTCTTTTCATAAAATAAAAGCATCTCTCACGGCGTAACATTATAATATTTAGAAATGTTACTGTGTGTTTCTAACCAGGAGCTGGAACACAAAGTCATCACTCTGATAAAGAATGAGCTGAAGAGGTTTGGGAAGCTCCTGAGTACAGATTACCCAGCATGCACTGAGAGGGAGGTGGAGGATGAGGAGGATCTGCACAGTGTCAGAGAGGGAGCGCTGAAGATCACACTGCACGTCCTGAAGAACATGAACCACACAGATCTCGCTAACACACTGCACAACAGTAAGAGCTCTGAGTCATGGCTTTATTCCATCAGGTTCACTTTAGAGAGAGGAAACTGTTTTAGATATTAACACTTTTAGTTTTAAGTTTGATTTTAGTATCATGTACATCTGGTGCTTTTCTGTTCTGTTCATGGTCCAGGTTGTGGTTACACTGTACAATGGTCCTGTTCCTTCAATAATATTTAGTACATGAATCAGGAATGAACAGCAGCATTTGAAAGAATTTTACATTTTATATTGTGCTCAGTGATTTTGCATTAAAACATGTTATTACTTTGTTTTTTAGTGTCTGTGGCCTCTGTGTATCAGCCAAAGTTGAAATCCAACCTGAGAGAGAAGTTTATAAGAATTAATGAAGGAATCTCACAGCATGGAAGCTCAGCACTTCTGAATGAGATCTACACAGAGCTCTACATCACAGAGGGTTGGAGTGGAGACATCAATAATGAACATGAGGTGAGACAGATTGAGACAGCGTCCAGGAGAACAGCAACACAGGAGACACCCATCAAATGTAATGACCTCTTTAAAGACAAGTCCATCAGAAGTGTGCTGACTAAAGGAGTTGCTGGAATTGGAAAAACAGTCTCTGTGCAGAAGTTCATTCTGGACTGGGCTGAAGGAAAAGCAAATCAGGACGTCACCTTCATGTTTCTTCTTCCCTTTAGAGAGCTGAATTTGATGAAGCAGCAAAATCTCAGTCTGATGAATCTTCTTCATCACTTTTTTCCAGAAGTGATAAAACTAGAAGTAATAAACTGTGACTCCTACAAAGTGGTGTTGATCTTTGATGGTCTGGATGAGTGTCGACTTCCTCTAAATTTCCAGAACAATGAGAGATTGTGTGATGTGACGGAGTCAGCCTCAGTGGATGTGCTGCTGACAAACCTCATCAAGGGGAATCTGCTCCCCTCTGCTCTCCTCTGGATAACCTCTCGACCAGGAGCAGCCAATCAGATCCCTCCTGAGTGTGTACACCAGGTAACAGAGGTACGAGGCTTCAGTGATCCTCAGAAAGAGGAGTACTTCAGGAAGAGGATTAGTGATCAGAGCCTGGCCAATAAAATCATCACATACATGAAGTCTTCAAGAAGCCTCTACATCATGTGCCACATCCCAGTCTTCTGCTGGATCTCAGCCACTGTTCTAGAGAGAATGTTGGGTGAAGCAGAGAGTGGAGAGATCCCCAAGACTCTGACTCAAATGTTCACACACTTCCTGATCTTTCAGATCATACACAAGGACCAAAAGTACCATCAGAAATGTGACATTAATCCTCAGCAGACCAGAGATAGTATCCTGGCACTGGGAAAACTGGCTCTCCAACAGCTGGAGAAAGGAAACCTGATCTTCTATGAGGAAGACCTGAGAGAGTGTGGCATTGATGTTAGAGAAGTGTCAGTGTACTCAGGAGTGTGTACTCAAATCTTCAGAGAGGAGTTTGGGCTTCACCTGGGGAAGGTGTTCAGCTTTGTACATCTGAGTGTTCAGGAGTTTCTGGCTGCTTTATTTACATTTCTCTGCTTTATTTTTAGAAAAACAAATGTGTTAGTGGAGAAAAGCACTGGACTTTTTAATTTCTTCAGAAATCCAAACATGTCTGATTTCCTCAGGAGTGCAGTGGACAAGGCCTTACAAAGTGAGAATGGACACCTGGACCTGTTCCTCCGCTTCCTTCTGGGTCTCTCACTGGAGTCCAATCAGACTCTCTTAAGAGGCTTAATGCCACAGACAGGAAGCAGCTCTCACTGCGAACAGGAAACAGTCAAGTACATCAAGGAGAAGATCAGGGAGAATCCATCTCCAGAGAAATCCATCAATCTGTTCCACTGTCTGAATGAACTGAATGATCATTCTCTAGTGCAGGAAGTACAAACTTACCTGAACAGAGGAGGTTACAGTTGTCTCAGTGGAACCAGACTCTCTCCTGCTCAGTGGTCAGCTCTGGTGTTTGTGTTACTGAACTCAGAACAGGAGCTGGATGAGTTTAATTTGAGGAAATATGACGCATCAGAGGAATGTCTTCTGAGGCTGCTGCCAGTGGTCAGAGTCTCCAGAACAGCTGTGTGAGTATTTCTATTTATAAATGTATTACTACATGGTTTATTATTTTAATGCAACACCAAACTGCACTGTTTGGATTAATGCTTGTTAATTGTCACTCTAATCAGCTTTAAACAAACTTCTGCTACTTTTCCAAAAGATTGTTTCACTTTTATTCTATCATGCTACATCTGAACTGAGGGCTGAGTGATATGGACAAAATATTATATCACAACATATTTGGTTTTCTCTAAAATTATTGGAAAAATGATCTATACAAATTAACTGGATTCATTCATCAATGCTCTTTGTGAACTTTGTGAAGGAAACACCAGTGAAAGGCACTTTTCTCTTGGACAGAAATTTCACAAATCAGAACAAGAAATCATAACACTGTGAAAACTGAAATAATATGAATACAATATCTAAAAAGTTAATTTTAAAACATTCTATTCAACTTCAAGCTTCAGGAGTCCATTTGACAGTACCACCTTCCTCTTTAGGTACCAATTCCTCATCTTTTAGTTGGACTGATGTCTGTTCTGTGCCAGAGTGTTGTGGGGAGTTTCGGTCTGTCACACTCCTCCATGCTTGTTTTTGTAAATCAGCTGCTGAAAAGTAGCTTTTGCGACATTGGTAATATAGAGGATATAGGAAAATATCAATCCACAGACATTATTCATTATTTTATTTTTCATCCTATGGTACGTATCATCATATCTCACAGCCCTGTCTGCACTGAGGGACACATGTGAGAGACATGTGAAAAAGTACATTTTCACACCTACCTTGTTTGGTTGGGACAGATTCAACTTTCTCTTTAGTTTGGATCTGTTTGAACGTATGTGACTCCACCTGTACTCGGGTCCACACCAAACACCTGATCCAGTGTCTGTGTAAAATTCGAGGGGGGGGGAGCACAAGATGCTGTGAGTAACGAAAGACTGTGGACCCCAGAGGTGAAAATGCAACAATCATCGCGGCGCCCTGCTGGTAACACTTGGATGAACTTACCCTATTAATCTAGAAATTAAAAAAGTGTCAGAAAAGTAAATCTAAACAACAAGACCTGAGCAGTTTGAATATAGATAAAGGATTTTGTATGGTGGAGGACTTATCGAACTTGGAAGCATTTATCGACCTCTACTACTACCAACTGCACAATATGGATTATAAAGCTGACACACTGCAAAAAACCCAATAAAAAGAAAGAAGTAAGATTCCTCCACTGACACAGAGAACCTACAGACCACTGAAATAGAGGTTAGACTCCTGGCACGTATTAATAAGAAACTCGACTTACTGACATCCGTACATGAAGAACGCAAAGATCTCTGCGCTAGCTTGGAATATGCACATGAACACATTCAAACCACAGAGAAAGCAAACACTGAACTACAATCAACTGTTGAATCATTAACTGAACAAATTGAAATGGTAAAAAAAAGAAAATAAACTAATGAATAAACTATGTTGGACTTACAAACACGAAGCATGCGGGATAATTTGATCTTTACAGGTATATCTGAAAATTCATCCGATGACCCAGAGACACTGGTTAAAGACTTCATGAAAACACAGCTAAAACTCCCACCAGACGTTATGGATAATATAACATTCCATCGAGTCCACCGCCTCGGTACAAGAACCCACAAAGGACCCAGACCCTTCATCACCAAGAACACTTTAAACTGAAAAAACTTGTGAAAAGCAAAGGTAGAGAATTAAAAGGAACAACATTCAGACTCAATGACCAATTTCCAAGAAAATAAATGAACAGAGGAAAATACTTTACTCGATTCTAAGAGACAACAGGAAAAACAATAAACGTGCATATTTGCTTGTGGATAGACTCTTTATTGAAGAACAGCTCTTCTGCAACTCAAAGATCACCCCACAACTCTTTCTAAACCAAGAATTAGAAAAATATTGATGGTAACTATATAAACCTCATACTGGTCCTCTTATAGGGACACATGGACTATGTCTCTCCCCTCTGCCCCCTGCTCACAAAAAAAAAACACTACATCTCTCTACCTTTCTCCTTCTCGTAATGGACTAAACAGGATTTTCTTCACCCACAATTTCTCATCCACATTCTCACTATACACACACACAGACACACAGACACACACACACACACACACACACACACACACACACACACACACACACACACACACACACATCTATCTCTCAATTAAAAAAAAGTGTCAGGTTATTTGTCCTGCCTTTCTCTTCCTCGTTTCTTCTCTTCTGTTTTATACCTATTTTGCTTCCTCTCTACTGAATACTCAGCTTTATTATTATTATTATTATTATTATTATTATTATTACTTTATACTGTGGTGTTATATGTTTTATATTGTATGATTACAGGTGCACAACACATCTTTGGTCATCTGTTGGACAAAATGGAGCTAACTGAGAAATTTGAAAGAAATTCACATACAGTATTCAAATATACATTTTACAAATATAGATTTAGCTTTAATAAGTAGCAATTCCAAAACACTCAACCTGGTAACATGGAATCTACGTGACATTCGAACTCAAGCTAAAAAGACAAAATCCTCAACCACCTTCTTAAGTTAAACTCAGATATTTGTTTATTACAGGAAACTAATCTGTCAAACTCAGAATTACAGTACATCAAATTTGAACAATATGATCAAATATTCTCAGCAACATATAACAGTAGACAACGAGGTGTTTCAATTTTGATGCATAAAAGATTAACATTTAATCTACATTTAATTACTACACATCGTGGGGGGTGGTATGTCATTATCAGTGCAAATATATATAAAACATTCAATTAATTATAATTAACATATATGGACCCATTAATGATGATCCTTCTTTTTTCATTCCATATTTTCACTGTTGAATGAAACATCAAATATTATATTCAGTGGAGACTTTAATACAGTTCTAAATAGGTCATACTAAAGGTAATCATAGAAACTGGCACTCCACAGATATAACAAAACAATATATGGATGACTTTGGCCTTGGTGATAGTTGGAGATTATCAAATCCAACATTGAGAGAATATTCATACTTTTCTACCCTACATCAATAATTTGCCCAAATAGCCTATTTTCTTTTAAGCAATAAATTAATGACATATGTAACAAATACAATACACCCAATTATAATCAGTGACCGTGCACCTGTATCTCTAACTCTAAATATAGAACTGTACACAAAACCTTCTCCTATATGGCACCTCAATATTTCACTACTCAAAGATCCAGAATTTATTACATTAATATGAAGAGAGTGGACATCCTTTATGGAAGTGAACGACTCCCTGGAGACTACAGCATCAGTATTATGGGAAACAGCAAAAGTAGCAATCAGGGGAATAACAATATCATATTCATCATATAAGAAGAAAAAAACAACTAGAATTAGAAACTCAGCTGGAACAGAAGATGAAACAATTATTGGATAGATACACTAAGAACTTAGATGATCAAACACACTCTGAATTGAGGAATGCCTAAAACCAACTGGAAGAAATTATACATAAAAAACATAGTTTATTATTCAACAGCTTAAATATAATAATCTTGAAAGAAACAATTAATCAGGTAAATACTTTTACACTGTAAAAAAGACAAAACAATAATCCCATCAATAAGAAATTCAACAGGAGAAATCACCCAAGATCCACTAGAAATAAACAATACCTTTCACACATTCTACAACAACATATATTCATCAGAACAAGAACCAAATCTAGGATAAATGCAACCATTCTTAAATAACCTAGATATACCTCAACTCTCCAAAGAAATAGCTAACATTCTCGATGCTCCTCTATCACCAGAAGAACTTCACAAAGCCCTCTTCCAGATGTCAAATAATAAATCACCTGGACCTGATGGTTTCCCTGCTAAATTTTATAAACACTCCTGGGACTTATCACCATTATTCAATGGACTGACAAAGGAAATCAAACACACATGTAAAATCCCTTTGCATATGAACACGGCAGCTATAACAGTGTTACTTAAACCGAACAAAGACCCAATGAAAACCAACAAGGTACCCATCCTTCTCATTAATGAATACAGATCTGAAAATAATTACAAAAGCTTTAGCCACCAGACTAGAACAGTGACCTCCACATTAATCCGCCTCGATCAGACAGGACAAAAAAGGTACTCTTCAGATAACATCCATAGATTATTTAACCTGCTAAATATTTATCACCAGTCCAAAATTAATACAATCATTGCATCACTGGATGCTGAGAAAACATTTGATAAGGTCAACTGACCATTTCTATTCCACACATTACACAGATTTGGCTTCAGTAAGTTGTTCATCCACTGGATAAAAATATTGTACACTGCACCAAAGCCACAGTCACCACAAATGGGATCACTTCGCCTGTATTTACACTTCACCAAGGAACACGGCAAGGATGTCCACTCTCCCCTTCACTGTTTGCCATTTTCATAGAACCACTTGCAATACAGACTTGGACAAATTTGTTGGTACCTTTCCATGAAAAAAGTAACACCCACAATTTTCTCTGAAACTGAATAAAGTAATTAGCATCCATCATTGTTTATTCCATATTTAATAAAAATCAGACTTTGCTTTTGATTTTTGATTCAACAGAATATTTTAAACGATAAAACAAATGAAAATGGCAAGGACAAAAATGATGGAACCATTAACCTAATATTTTGTGGCACAACCTTTAGAGTATCTGTACCTCTCAGTGAGACTTCTGCACCTGTCAGCAGGTAGTTTGTCCCACCGTTAATGAGCAAACTGCTCCAGGTTTGAAGTGTGCCTTCTCCAGACTGCATGTTTCAGCTCCACAGATTCCATAGATGTTTGATAAGATTCAGATCAGGGCTCACAGAGGGCCACTTCAGAATAGTCCATTGTTTTGTTCTTAGCCATTCTTGGATGCTTTTACTGTGGGTTTTGGGTCTTTATCAAGTTGGAGGACCTGCCAGTGAGACAGAGCTTTCTGTCACTTGGCAGTGCGTTTCACTCCAGAATGCCTTTATAGTCTTGAGATTTCATTGTGCCCTGCACAGATTCAAGGCACCCATGCCAGATGCAGCAAAGTAGCCCCATAACCGAGCCTCCTCCATGTTTCATAGTAGGTTTGGTGTTCTTTTCTTTGAAAGCTTCATTTTTTGTCTGTGAACATAGAGCTGTTGTGACTTGCAAAAAAGCTCCAGTTTTGTCTCATCTATACAAAGGACCTTCTCCCAGAAGCATTGTGGCTTGTCCAAATAAAATTCCAGTCTGGCTTTTTGATGTTTTTCTTTCAACAGTAGAGTTCTCCTGGGACTTCTACCATTGAGCCCACCGTTGCTCAAAGAGTGACGGATGGCGCGATCAGACACTGATGTACCTTGACCTTGGAGTTCAGCTTGTATCTCCTTGGGTCTTTGTCTACCTTTAGCAATATCCTTCTGTTCAATCTGAGGATGGTTTTCCTCCTGTGACCACATACAGGGAGTTTGGCTACAGTCCCATGGACCTTAAACTTCTTAATAATATTTGTAACTGTAGTCACAGGAACATCAAGCTGCTTGGAGATGGTCTTATAGCCTATGCCTTTTACATGCGTGTCTATAATTTTCTTTCTGATCTCCTCAGACAACTGTCTCCTTTGCTTTCTCTGGTCTATGTTCAATGTGGTACACACGATGATACCAAACAGCAGAGTGACTACCTTTCTCCATTTAAATAGCTTGAATGACTGATTACTAATTACAGAAAACAGTGAGCTTGAAATATGGTTATAATCTGAATATTTATAATCTTTTCTAGGGGGACCAACAAATCTGCCCATGCCATTTTTGAATATCTTTGCAAAATAAGAAATAACTTATCTCTTCACACTTTCTTTGCTTTACTCTATGACATACCAAAGGCATGCAGGTATACATGAGACAATTGCTTTTAAATTCATCACTTTTCAGGAAGAATTAAGCATCATTTCAATGCGCTGTAAGGGTACCAACAATTTTGTCCACATGTGTAGCTATAAGACAGAATTGTAAAATCCATGGAATTCATACCGTAAACGCACAAGATAAAATTAGCCTTTATGTGGATGATATCTTACTGTATTTGCAGAGTCCTAAATGTTCACTTCAGGAAACATTTAAAGTCATCAATACTTTTTCCAAATTATCAAACTATACTATAAACTCGAATAAATCTAGCATACTTCTGCTCTCTTATGAGGCTTGGGATTCCACAGCTCAGGATTCATTTCTTCCACTCTGTGTTGTTAATATTAAGTATTTAGGCATTAACATCTCCTCGAGGCTGTCAGAGTTGTTCTCACTTAACTTGATGTCCTTAGACATTGGCTGAATCTTCCTCTTTCATTAATAGAATTAATAGCAACTATCAAAATGAAAATTATCCCTTCAATTAATTATCTCTTCTCAGTGCTCCCTGTTATGCCTACAGAAAAATGGTTTCAATCGCTTCATTCTTCAGTCTCCTATTTTTACTGGTGGAATAAAAAAGCAAAAATTAAATATTCCACATTACAGAAAAAAATGGGAACAGAAAGGAATTATACATCATCATCTCTTCCACAATAGTCACTTCCTGTCATTCAAAGATTTATCCCAGAAATACAAATTTGGGAGCTAGTAGTTTTTTCAATATATACAAATTAAATAAATTATTAGAAGTAAAATCGACATAACAGATAACACACTTAATCTCCCTAAGATATAGATGACATAATCCAATATAAAGCTCAGAAAAAAAAAATTTCTAAATTATACAAACTACTAGTCAATGCAGATAGCACCGTATATGTCCCTAAAATTAAATGGAACCATGATCTTTCTACCTCTCCCACTTTCGATTTCTGGACAGACATCTGTAAAAATACATTCACAGTGACAACAAACACTAATGTACAGCTCATCCAATACAAAATCATTCATAGATTACATATTACACAATATAAAAAATACAAAATGGGATTAGTCGGACTTGTAACCCGAAGGTGAACCTGAAGGTCGTGGGTTCGAGTCTCAGGTCCAGCAGGGATTGTAGTTAGGGGGGAGTGAATGACCAGCGCTCTCTTCCACCCTCAATACCACGACTGAGGTGAGACCCTTGAGTAAGGCAAAGAACCCCCAACTGCTCCCCGGCACTGCCCACTGCTCCGGGTGTGTGTTTATGGGGTGTGTGTGTGTGTGTGTGTGTTCACTACTGTGTTTGTGCACTTGGATGGGTTAAATGAAGAGCACAAATTCCAAGTATGAGTCACCATACTTGGCCACACGTCACTTCACCATGGGTTTCACAGATAATTATTTACATGCAATTTGGGCGTGTCCACCAGTCCAGAAATTTTGGTTGTCAGTCATACAAAAACTTTCGGCTATCATGAGCTGTGAAATCCCCCCATCTCCATCCCTCTGTCTGCTTGGAGACCTCACACTGATCAACATACCAGCCAAACACAAGGATAGTTTGCTGATTTCTTTAACCATCACCAAAAAAGAAATTCTTCAAAACTGGAAGTCAGAGTGCTTACTCAGTTTAAATAAGTGGAATAATCTATTAATAGAGTATATATCTATGGCAAAAATCACAGTGCTCCATATATATATATATATATATATATATATATATATATATATATATATATATATATATTTTATAAAAAACTATATGCTGCCCTTCATAGAAAACTAGAAACCATTCCTAAACCATTTCAAACTTAAAATAAATACAGATTGAGGCCACATATATCTCTTGTTATTTTTTATTTATTTATTTATTTATTTCTTCTTCTTCTTTCGGCTTTTCCCTCCAGGGGTCGCCACAGTGAATCATCACTATTCACCTATCCCTATCTTCTGCATCCTCAACACTTGCACCCACTAGCTTCATATCCTCATTTATTACATCCATATACCTCCTCTTTGGCCTTCCTCTTCACGTCCTGCCTGGCAGCTCCATGTCCAACATTCTCCTACCAATATACTCACTCTCCCTCCTCTGAACATGTCCAAACCATCTTAATCTGGCCTCCCTAACTTTGTCCCCCAAACGTCCAACATGAGCTGTCCCTCTGATGTACTCGTTCCTAATCCTGTCCAACCTCGTCACTCCCGAAGAGAACCTCAACATCTTCAGCTC
>CM040983.1:29163964-29178816 GCA_022985145.1 Pangasius djambal | reverse complement strand
TAGGCTTATATTTTTTTATATTTGCCCTTTGTATTTACAAATCACTTTCTCTTTGTTTGAAAGTCGAGTTTTCCTTTGCAAAGCAGATTGGGTTTGTGAAATGCTAGATTTGGTTGTTTAGTTTTGGCACAAATTTATCTCCATACATGGTCCTCGCACTAATCCCTACTCCCTACACTCCTGGCAGTCAGACTGTCACCGTCACCATGGTTACAAGAAGATTCCTCATGAACAGTCAGAAAGTCCAGCTCAGAATTCACGAGTCGTGACACAACATTGAAGTTTCTCAGTGTGGTGGAACACGTGTTAGTCCTGGTAGTGGTCCATGCTAAGTGTAATTACAGTACAGTCCTCACACACCTGAACTGTTGTGTTTCAGTCACAGTCACTGTTTATTTTGTACTGTACATAGTGTAAATGACATACACACAACACATACAAAACTGTATTAAATGACAGGAATATATACAGTGCATGTAGTTAGAGTTTCAGAGATTTTTTTAGTTTAAAAAAAAAAATCTAAATATCTTACAAAGTCAAACTGTGGCGACCCCTGAAGGGAAAAGCCGAAAGAAGAAGAAGATCTTACACAGTCAAACTACCATGATTACCATTAAACATATTAGCAAACAAGGAACAATTTTTGAGTAAAAAGGATTAAATCAATATTACAACTTTGCATCAATCATCTGTGGAGAAACAAATGCGTCACTGAATGAAGCCATGTTGAGCAGAAACACACTCTGATTAACTTGACAAATACACAGTCATGTGAAAAAAATTAGAACACACCATGAAACCATGTGTGTGTTTTTTTTTTTTTTTACATAGTTAAACATATGGACATTTGATCTTCATTTTAATAATATTGGGAGATTCAAGTAATATAACTAAACAAATAAAACCAAAGAAAATTCTTTTTAAAATGATCTGTAAAATCCAATTCCTTGGAAAAGGTAAGAACACCCGCACATTTATTTGTACTTAAAATGGCTAAAATTACCTGTAGATCATTGTGATAAATTATCTGTTTAGTTATACATTGTGTATTTTCATGTGATGCACTAAAGGTGTTGGGCTCTTTAAGAGCAGCCTCTCTCTCACCGGGTCTAGGTAGCAAAAACACACATGCGCTGTATGTTATATGGAGAAGTTTCCTATGTTCGTGACATGTTATTACTTTAAAATAAATATCACGTTTTGCATGTGAATGTTGTGGTGTTGATTCCTGGGACATACAACATGGTGTCAGAATACGGCACGGACTTTTCGCCTGCGAGTGCACCGTTCTAGTAGGAAACAGAGACAGCTCGTGCAAGTTTAGTTTTGTTTGTTTTCTTCTCGTAAAAACTGCATAGCAAGTGACTATGGCGGATTGTTTTCGGAGACCTGACCCTCTCTCTTTCGAAGGGAATGTTGCCGATAACTGGCGAATCTTCGAGCAGGAGTATGACATTTTCATAGCGGCAGCGCACCACGACAAGCCTGCAAAGACAAGAGCTTACATCCTCCTCAATCTCGCAGGACCGGATGCTATAGAACGGGAGCGTTCGTTTGTCTAATCCAGAAACCAAAAACAAGGTGAGACTATCGAGTCATTCATGAGCGATCTCAGAATTAAAGCTAAAGCATGCTATTTTGGAGAATTGATGGATGAGCTAGTCTGTGATAGGATAGTATGTGGAATCAACAGTGAAAGTCTAAGGAAAGCACTGCTAAGAGACAACGACTTAACTCTGGCAAAAGCTATTTCAATATGTCGCATACATGAAATGACTGAGGAAAGTAATAAAACATTGGCGATGCCGCAGATGCCCACTAACGTGCATGCAGTACATCTGGTATCCAGCAAAAGACAAAAGCCTAAAACAAAACAGCATGATCCACCCACCATAACTAACTGCAAAAACTGTGGAAACAATCACATGGCAAAGAAAGATAAATGCCCAGCTTTTGGACAGATGTGCCACAACTGCAAGAAAATGAATCATTTAAAAAAAATGTTGTAGATCACGCTCTCACATTGGTCCAAAGAAAACAAACTACAAAAAGATGGTACATGAACTTGAAATGGACAAGACCCCCGTATACAATGATACTTTCTATGTTGATGGCATTGAATTTGATAGGTGTGTCGACACTGTCAACTCTTTCACGGCCGAGCAGGAAGAGGGATTCGTCACTCTGCACATAAACAAAACTTCAATTGAGGTGAAAGTTGACACTGGGGAAAAGTGTAATGTTATGTCGCAAACAACTTTCAAGCGAATTGCCAAAAATTAACAACCAGTACAGCAAAATTGCACACCAAACCTTGTGGCTTATGGTGGGGGTAGAATTGCAACAAAAGGTTTAGTTACACTGCTGTGTAGTTTAAAGGGACAAAGTCATTCACTTCCACTTTTCCTGGTGGATCAAGATGTCCAACCACTACTTGGATTTCGTGCATGTTTAGACATGGGGATTGTCACAATGAGTCCACTTGTTCATCTAGTCAGTATGGAGAGCAGTACTGAACAAATCCTCAAGGAATACAAAGACTTGTTCACTGACGAACTGGGAGAACTCCCAATCACATACTCAATGACAGTAGACCCAAGCGTGCAGCCAGTAGTTCACCCTGCACATCGCATTCCAATGGCAATGCAGGACTGTGTTAAAGCAGAGCTGGACCGCATGCAGAGCCTGGGTGTCATAACGCCATTCTCCGAGCCAACAGACTGGGTTTCATCCATGGTTGTGACACACAAAAAGGACAGATGAGAAATCAGACTGTGTATAAATCCTAAAGATCTCAACACTGCCTTAAAGAGACCCCATCACCCAATGCGCAGTGTAGAGGAAGTAGCATCCCAGATGTCAGGAGCAACTGTATTTTCTGTGCTCGATGCAAAGAACTCTTTCTGGCAGATACATCTAGACCGGAAATCTTCCATGATGACTACATTCAGCACTCCATTTGGACACTACAGGTTAGGTTACACCCTAACCCAGTGACATCATCATCGGAGGCCGTGATGCTGCAGAACATGACAACAATTTGAAAAAGGTGCTTAACCGAGCACGTGAAGTCAAGCTTAAATTAAACCCGGCCAAATGCAAATTTCGTCTGAACCAAGTTAGCTATGTATTTGTACTAGTGAAGGCTTAAAGGCAGATCCTTCAAAAACTAAACCGATCTCCGAGATGCCAGCTCCCAAGGATGCTCTAGCATTACAGTGCTTCCTTGGAATGGCAAATTAAATAGGGAAATTTATCCCAAACTTTAGTGATGTTGCTGCACCGCTGAGGAAACTAACCCACAAAGAAACTGCATGGTGCTGGTACCAGCAGCACCAACACGCATTCGATACCCTCAAAGCATGTCTGACTAGCCCACCTGTTTTGTCATACTATGATGTAAAAAAGCCAGTCACATTAACCTGTGATGCTTCATGTTTTGGACTCGGTGCTGCTTGTATGCAGGATGGCAGACAAGTTGCGTACGCATCTAGCACACTTACAGACACAGAGACGGGATACGCACAGATTGAAAAGGAGCTGCTTGCTGTTGTGTTCGCCTGTACCAAATTCAGGGATTACGTGTATGGGAAGCCAACAATCGTTGAAACAGACCACCAGCCCCTGGTGACGATTCTAAAAAAAAAACCATCCACACAGCCCCTGCACGATTACAGAGAATGATGCTCAGGTTACAATGCTATGACATCACTCTAGTGTACAAGAAGGGTAAGCATATGTATTTAGTGGACACCCTGTCTCGAGCTCCAAACACAGAAGTCCCTCCAGATGTTGAAAATGACACTTTTGAGGTCATGTCCATCAATTACATCTCCACTGCTCGACTGGAGGAACTCCGAAAGCTAACAGCAGAGGATGAGGCGCTACAGGCTCTCAGAACTGTAATTCAACAAGGTTGGCCGAGTAAGGAACATAGTTTGTGCCCAGCAGTGCGTCCATACTTTCCTTACAGAGATGAACTAGCCGTGGAAGACGGAATAGTGATGAAAGGCCACAAGACAGTCATTCCTGGCTCATTACAGAGAGAATACATTGGTATAGTCCACAGAGGTCACCCTGGTTTGGAAGCTACCAAGCACAGAGCAAGAGGTATTATTTTCTGGCCAACGATGACAGCTGATATCACAGCGGAACTTCTAACATGCTCAGTCTGTAACAGCACAAAGACACACCAACAGAAAGAACCATTAAAACCATACCCGGTTCCAGACTTGCCTTGGTCTACTGTGGCAACAGATATGTTCGAATGGCACGGAAAAAACTACCTAGTGCTTGTGGACTCATATTCAGGTTGGTATGAAATAGACCTCCTCCGTGATATGACATCCACAGCTGTGATCAGGAAATTAAAAAGACATTTCTCTGTGCATGGCACACCGCACATGCTCATTTCTGATAATGCCAGACAGTACATCAGTAAACAATTCAGAGATTTCGCTAAACAGTGGGACTTTATCCATGTTACCAGTAGTCCAGAGTTCCCACAGTCAAACGGCCTGGCTGAGAGAGCAGTCCGCAGTGCCAAACAGCTGATGGAGAAATCTCACAGAGATGGGACTGACGTATTTCTTAATCTCCTAAATCTGAGAAACATTCCCCGTGACCCGACATTAGGTTCACCTGCACAACGCCTGTTGATTTCTTTTGTTTAATAAATGTGATTTTTTGTTGTTTACATGCAGTTACATCACTTTCATCTACAGGTACAAATTAAAACAAGATCAGAAATTGAGATGTTGACATTTCTTAATAAAGAACTGAATATTTAATGGGGTGTCCTAATTTTTCACATGACTGTGAGGAGCTAAAACTAAGCTATAAACAGCTACAACACATGGATGTGTATTTATGTAATCAGTGTGATGGTGTGGTGATATCTCTGTGTTGTGTGTAGATGCTGAAGGATTTGACTTTGGATTGTAAAATATGTTATTAAAGCCTGAAGTAACTTGTAGCTAAGTGGATAAAAGGATGTGATCAGTCACGGTTATTGTTATGGAACTTCTACATGTGAATATGAATGATTCAGCTCCCAAACTGCTGGACATGTGGGACTGGTTCTAACAACTAATAAACTGCTTTATCCCGGAAAAGAGGGTTGAGGTGAGACTCCTGTCATACGCCAGTCCTTATGAATTTATAATTTGTAATGCTGAAAGACAGAGAAGAGCATCAGTGTAATCAAAGATCATCAGCATGAACACCAACACACACACACAATAAAACTGACTATATTGTATATTACACAGTGAATATTATTCAATATCATACAGTACAGTAAAGAGGCAGTAAGTCAGTAACTCACTGTAGTGTCTCCAGTTTACAGTGTGGATCCTTCAGTAGATCAGAGAGCAGCTTCACTCCTGATTCTCCTGGATTATTACAGTTCAGATCCAGTTCTCTCAGGTGTGATGAGGAGTTTGACTTCAGAGCTTAAGCCAGAGCAGCACAACCTTCATCTGTAATACTGCAGCACCACATCCTGCAAGAAAGAAAACCTTCTCACACTTAACACACTCAGTTTTAGCATCGAAAACATGAACTACACAAAATCTTTATATACAGTACATTTAATATCCATCTCACACACACACAACAATGAAAATATATCATATCACTACAATTACAATTACCACAGATGAAAACTGGACGCTGCTGCATTTATTAAAACTCTGCTTTGTGTGTACCTCAGTATCTCCAGTGTACAGTGTGGATTCTCCAGTCCAGCAGAGAGCAGCTTCACTCCTGAATTCTGCAGTTTATTGATACTCAGGTTCAGTTCTCTCAGACTGGAGGAGTTTGAGCAGAGAACTGAGGACAGAACTCTACAGCTTTCCTCTGTCAGATTACACTTACACAGCCTGGAAGAGAAATTATGAAATATAACACTACTGACCTTGAACACACATACACAGCCATAATACAGCTAAAGTTTAACATGTACAGACGTGGACAAAATTGGTGATACCATTCCATGAAAAACCTACAACTATCTCTGAAATAATTTGAAACTGACAAACATTAATGGCATCCATCACTGTTAATTCCATATTTAACACAAATCACACATTATTTTTGATGCCATTATTTTCTGCCAACAAGTGATCAAGTTTACGAGGAGACTTCTGCATCGGGTAACAGGTATTTTGGCCCACTCTTCCTGAGCAAACTGCTCTAACTGTCTGAGGTTTGAAGGTTGCCTTCTGCACACTGCATTTTTCAGATCTTTCCACAGATGTTCAATAGGATTAAGATCAGGGCTCATAGAGGGCCATTTAAGAATAGTCCAATGTTTTCCCAGCCATCCTTGAGTGCTTTTAGCTGTGTGTTTTGGGTCATTATCCTGTTGGAGGACCCATGACCTGTGACTGAGGGAGAGCTTTCTGACACTGGGCAGTATGTTTCTCTCCAGAATGCCTTGATAGTCTTGAGCTTTCATTGTGCCCTACACAGATTCAAGGCCCCCTGTGCCAGACACAGCAAAGCAACCCAAAACATGACTGAACCCCCTCCATGTTTCACAGTAGGTATGGTGTTCTTTTCTTTGAAAACTTTATTTTTCTGTCTTTGAACATACAACTGGTGTGACTTGCCAAAAATCTCTAGTTTTGTTTCATCAATCCAAAGGACATTCTCCCAGAAACTGTGGCTTGTCAACATGCATTTTAGCAAATTCCAGTCTAGATTTTGTATGTTGTTCTTTCAGTAATAGTGTTGTCTACCATCCGCACAATCCTTCTGATCAACCTTGGGTTGCATTTCTTCTTGTGGCCACATCCTGAGAGGTTGGCTACAATCCCATGGACCTTATACTTTTTAATAATATTTGCAACTGTAGTCACAGGAATATCAAACTGCTTGGAGATGGGCTTATAGCCTTTACCTTTAAGATGGCTATCTACAGTTTTCTTTCTGAGCTCCTCAGTGAGCTCTCCTTTGCTTTCCTTGGTCAATGTTCAGCATGGCGCACACAATGATACAAACCTACACAGTGGCATTTTCTCTCTTTAAATAGACTGATTGGCTGTTACAAAGTCACACCTGTGACACTAATAAAGGTTAAAAATTTAGTTTGAAACATGATTAGAATGCAATGATTTCTAATCTTTTTTAGGGGTACCAAGAAATCTCTCCAGGCTGTTTTAGATTATCTTGGTAAAATGACAAGAAGTCATTTCTCTTCAAAATTTTATCACATACTATGGGCAGGAAGGTGTATATGAGACTATTGCTTTTGGTTTAATCACTTTTCAAGAGCAATGAATCATTATTTCAAAGAACTGTAAGGGTATCAACAAATTTGTCCACGTCTGTAACAGAAATGTCAGTGTGTTTCTCTCACACACAGAAATCAGAGGACAGGACACCACATCAGCACATTTACAGGCCAATAGTCATAGTTTACAATGTGTGTATAATAGTTTAATTGTTGAGCTTTTGATAGATTTTAGCCTCCCATCTAATATCACCACCAACTACCACTGATAACATGCTAATTCTACTCGTACATTCTGATGTTATCTGTCCTCATGGAGCCGGTACCATGTCCAGCTTTAATAACAGTTGCTTATTAATAACAATGGCTGTTGTTGTCAATAGTAAATAACAGGTTCTTGGTTTGGGAAAAACATTGTTGTTTTGAAACACAGTTAGCTTTATTACTCAGTCACATTAGATAGAAGATAGAAAACTTTCCAGAAAGTTTCACAGGACGTCTGGTTCAAGAGTTGTTCAATTCAATTCAGTTGTTCAGTTCAAGAATTATACAATTAAAATAAATAAATAAGTATGTAAATTAATAGATGTGTTATAATTTGTAAATAAAAATGTTTTCTTTTTGCAGCAGCCCTGATTTTTTCACTGTTTTTCAGGGCATAGTGATAGGGTTCACATGAAAAACCCTCTGACCACGCCCACTTCCTGTTTAAACTTGAACAGGAAAACAGTTATGTAGTAATATTTTGAGCACTAAACAAATACAGATAATAGCATTGTGCTACACCTCTAGAAGAGACACAAGATCTAAACAGCTATAATTAAATAAGTACAGTTTTTATTTATTCATGATCTAGAATTAACCTACGAAGTAAATCTAATTCTCACAAACACATTTCAGTTTTTTTTTTTTTTTACAAACATTTAAAGATCTAAAAATGTATTATGTAAAATTTAAGGGTTAATTAATATCAGTTAAAATGTCATGGATATGATGCATGTGTTTATCGGAGAGAAAGAAAGCCTGAATAGCACAGCACCCCTCTTAATGTCCTCGGAGACTTCTACCTCGCCTCCGACAAGGTCCAGTCCTCTTGCCTTCTCCCTCTTCTGCATTCCTTCTTCTTAACCTTCAACAGCTGCCCTCCTACACACAAAGGAGGAAACACCCTGGACCTTGTCTACAACTGCCCCTCTCCAGTTACAGACATAAGTGCTACCCCACTCCACATCTCCAATCATCTCTTGTTATCCTTCACCATCACCTCCCTATCCTGCCTAAAACCACCAGCCATCAATACTTCTTTCTGACTTGTAGAAACCTCCACTCTATCTCCCATTCCTCCATAACCTCCTGCACCCTATCATCCCTTCCTGACCCTGAATCCTTTTCCTCCCTACCACTAGAACTAGCCACAGACACTTTCCTCTCCTCACTTTCCTCATCCATGGACCTCCTCTGCCCTCGATCTTCTAAACCCAGGAAGATTTCCTGCCCTGTTCCATGGCTATTGGATGTGCTACGCAGCAATCGGAGAGAATTAAGAACAGCAGAGAGAGAAAGTGGAAGAAATGACAACTTGACACAGATCTTGCCTCTTACCGTGCTCTCCTGTCCAAATTCTCATCTGAACTGACTTCTTCTAAGACTGCCTTCTACAAGGAAAAGCTGAAAACGTCTGCAGAAGATCCTTGCAATCTCCACATCATCTTTTCTTCACTACTCAACCCACCGGCTCCTCCTGCTCCATCCTCCCTGACTCCTGAAGACTTTCCCACTTTTTATGATTGAGAAGATTGAAAAAAATCTGCCAGACCTTCACTTCTACCCAAACTCCTACACTACCCTCTGAGGATTCTCCTTCTCATTTGCTGGCACATTTTTCCAAACTAGGAACAGAAGAGATCCTGGAAATCATCTTGTCCTGAAATACTACCACCTGCCCATTGGATCCAATCCCTTACACAATGCTCTAGACCATCTCTCAAGACCTCCTCCCCTTCATCACCACTATCATCAATGGCTCCATAACATCTGGTCATGTACCAACATCATTCAAGAGAGCAAGTGTTATTCCCATCCTGAAGAAACCCAATCTGGATCCCTCTAACATCAGCAACTACCGACCGGTATCACTTCTCTCTTTTCTTTCTAAAACCCTTGAATGAACTGTCTACAATCAACTGTCTCTTTATCTCTCACAGAACAACCTCCAAGATCTCAATCAGTCTGGCTTCAAACCGGCACACTCCACAGAGATTGCCCTTTTGGCTGTCACTGAGAAGATACATGCTGATAGATCAGCTAAACTGTCTTCAGTTCTCATCCTCCTTGACCTTTCAGCAGTGTTTGATGTGAACTACAACACTCTTTTGTCCACCCTCATGAGCCTAGGAATCTGTGGTGCAGCATGGCAATGGTTTGCATCCTACCTTGAAGGCCGGTCATATCAGGTGACATGGAGGGGACACATCTGTTCCCCACAGACTCTGCACTGGTGTCCCACAAGGCTCAGTACTTGGTCTTCTCCTGTTCTCCATCTATACTCGATCTTTTGGTGCGGTCATATCCTCACATGGGTTTTCATACCACTGCTATGCAGATGACACTTTACTCATCCTCTCTTTCCCTCCCTCAGACACTCATGATTCTGATCGCATATCAGCATGTCTTGCAGACATCTTAGCATGGATAACAGCTCAACAGCTGAAACTCAATAGCAGCAAAACTGAACTGCTGTTCATCCCAGGTGATTCATCCCCATGTCAGGATCTTGCAATCTCCCTAGACATTTCTCTGATCTCGCCTTCGGTTACTGCATGCAACCTTGGGGTAACCATGGAAAATCAACTTTCCTTCTCCTCTCACATTACTAATCTGGCATGCTCATGCTGATTTCTCCTTTATAACATCAGAAGAATTTGTCCATTTCTTTCCACACAGGCCACACAGGTGCTTGTTGAGTCCCTTGTCATTTCTAGACTGGACTACTGCACCTCACTCCTGGCAGGTCTGTCTCTGAGCACCATTCCTCCACTGCAACTGATCTAGAATGCAGCTGTATGACTGGTTTTCAACCTTCCTAAGTTCTCCCACACCACCCTATTGCTAGGTTCCCTCCACTGGCGTCCTGTAGCTGCCCGCATCAGATTTAAAACACTGATGCTTGCCTACAAAGCCAAAAACGGATCAGCACCCACTTATCTCAAAGCACATCCCACACGGCACCGCGCTCCCTCCAATCCTCTAGCACTGCTCGACTGGTCCCACCATCTCTCAGGGTACAAGAAAGGCATGCATCGAGACTCTTCTCTGTTCTGGCACCTAGGGGGTGGAATGAACTTCCCCTAGATGTCTGAACAGCTGAGTCACTGGCAGTCTTCAAATGATGTCTAAAGACCTACCTCTTCCTAAAGTAATTAAATTAGCACAAAATTGTATTGTCTAGAACCTCCCCAACAGAGTTTTTAGAATGATGGTATTCCCAGTTTGTGACCTAGCGAGCCTGTATCAGAATGTATTTTCTGATAGACTTCAAAGCACTTTTGTAAGTCGCTCTGGATAAGGTCGTCTGCCAAATGCCATAAATGTAATGAAAATGAATATATATTTGTATATCGCTCTCTTACACACACACAAAATAATTTCTGTATATAATATTTAGTGATGCTCCTAGAGCTAGTACATCGTATTTATTGTGTGTGTGTGTGTGTGTGTGTGTGTGTGTGTGTATACCTCAGTATCTCCAGTGTACAGTTTGGATTCTCCAGTCCAGCAGAGAGCAGCTTCACTCCTGAATCATGCAGTTTATTGATACTCAGGTCCAGTTCTCTCAGACTGGAGGAGTTTGAGCTGAGAACTGAGGACAGAACTCTACAGCTTTCCTCTGTCAGATTACACCCACGCAGCCTGGAAGAGAAATGATGAAATATCAGAACATGATCTCAAACACACAAACACAGCCATAATACAGCTAAAGTTGAACATGTTACAGAAATGCCAGTGTGTTTCTCTCACACACACAGAAATCAGAGGACAGGACACCACATCAGCACATTTACAGGAGCAGGGACATCTTTCTGCACTCCACAATCTCTCAGCTACAATTTATTAGAAGACCATTAGGTCATGTACATAACACACACATGTGAGAGCGAGCAGCCTACAAACAATACACTCTGATCTGTGTTCAAGTTTCTACAACCAACACTGCAGATATAGTGCATTTTATTACAGAAAATAAAGAATTATAGAACTGTACACTACCAGTTAATAACATGCCAATACTAGCCGTACTTTACAGTGAGTTATATGTTGAATTGCACAGAGACGGTAAAACAGTTGGTGTGTGTTGTTCTCTGTGCTCATACAGTTACAAATCTGTCACCTCGAGACCTCGAATTTTACACAGACACTGGTTCAGTCGTTGGTGTGGACCTGAGTACAGGTGGAGTGTTCACATCCATCCAAGCAGTCCCAACATAAAAAGAATTTTTTAGAGGTCAAAACCAAACAAGGTAGGGGTGAAAGTGACCTTATTCTCTGACACATGTCTCTCAGTGCACACAGTGCTGAGATATGGTGATAGAATGATAAAATAGAATAATGAATAATGTCTATTGATGGATATTCTTTGTTATACTTTTATATTTCCAATGTCGCAAAAGCCACTTTTGGCAGCTGATTTATGTCACTAAGGTCAGTGCTAGGAGCTACTAACAGTGTGCTAGTAAACAAAGGCTCCTGAGTGGAGCAACAGAAGAGCGTTCATCCTATTTTCCAGAGATTGTGAGTTTAAATCCTGATGATGCCACAGCCATCAGTGGTCTGGAGTGAGTAAGTGAGTCCATGCTCTCAGTGAGGGAGGGGTGGCATACTCTCTCTCCCCTATCAATCACAGTGATACTAACTGATCATGGGCATCTGTGAGCTCATGCATACAGAAGTGGGCATATACCGCTTTCCTCCAAGTGTGTTATATTGAATGAGCATTTTGAAAAGATGAGGTTGGAAAATTAATAAAAAGCATAGAGGAGCATGACAGAGTGAAACTCCCCATAACACTGTGTCATACAGAACAAAAGATGAGGAACTTGTACCTATAAGGCACATGAAGGTGAACAGAGTGTTTTAATATTGACTTTTTATATTTTGTATTCATATTGTTATGTTTTTCATGTTCTCATTTGATAGTTCTGTTCAATGTCATGTTCAAAAACAATTTTTTAGTGGGGACCAGTTATGGGTTAGTTAAGTTTTCACAGAAGAGGTGGGTTAAAAAGTAGCTGTTTACTTCTTAAAAGCATGCAGTTATTTTGTATAGACAATTCGATCAAGTTTACAGAAGCTGGAATATATATAAAGATGATCTGAAATTATTCAATTCTTTATTATATCTTCATAAAAGATTTTGTCCATATCACCCAGTCCTCAGTGCAGACATTACTTGTTAGAGTAAAATGTGTTTATTTGAAGATGATTAGAGTAACTATTAAAAAGCATTAATCCAAACAGTGCAGTGCATTGTTACATTAAAATAACAAACTATGCAGTAATACATTTATAAATAAAATACTCACACAGCTTTTCTGGAGGCTTTGACTACTGGCAGCAGCCTCAGAAGACATTCCTCTGATCGGTCATATTTCCTCAAATTAAACTCATCCAGCTCCTGTTCTGAGTTCAGTAACACAAACACCAGAGCTGACCACTGAGCAGGAGAGAATCTGGTTCCACTGAGACACTTGTAACCTCCTCTGTTCAGGTAAGTTTGTACTTCCTGCACTAGAGAATGATCATTCAGTTCATTCAGACAGTGGAATAGATTGATGGATTTCTCTGGAGATGGATTCTCCCTGATCTTCTCCTTGACGTACTCGACTGTTTCTTGTTTGCTGTGAGAGCTGCTTCCTGTCTGCGGCATTAAGGCTCGTAAGAGAGTCTGATTGGATTCCAGTGAGAGACCCAGAAGGAAGCGGAGGAACAGGTCCAGGTGTCCATTCTCACTCTGTAAGGCCTTGTCCACTGCACTCCTGAGGAAATTGGACATGTTTGACTTTCTGAAAAGATCAGACAGATCAGTGGTTTGTTGTTTTGTTACATTTCTGCTGATGAAGCAGAGAAATGCGTATAAAGCAGCCAGAAACTCCTGAACACTCAAATGTACAAAGCTGAACACCTTCACCAGGTGAAGCCCAAACTCTGCTCTGAAGATTTGGGCACACACTCCTGAGTACACTGACACTTCTCTGACATCAATGCCACACTCTCTCAGGTCTTCCTCATAGAAGATCAGGTTTCCTTTCTCCAGCTGTTGGAAAGCCAATTTTCCCAGTGCCAGGATACTCTCTCTGGTCTGCTGAGGATCAGGGCCACATTTCTGATGGTATTTTTGGTCCTTGTGCTTGATCTGCAAGATCAGGAAGTGTGTGAACATTTGAGTCAGAGTCTTGGGGATCTCTCCACTCTCTGCTTCACCCAACATTCTCTCTAGAACAGTGGCTGAAATACAGCAGAAGACTGGGATCTGGCACATGATGTAGAGGCTTCTTGAAGACTTCATGTGTGTAATGATTTTATTGGCCAGGCGCTGATCACTGATCCTCTTCCTGAAGTAATCCTCTTTCTGACAATCATGGAACCCTCGTATCTCTGTTACCTGGTCTACACACTCAGGAGGGATCTGATTGGCTGCTCCTGGTCGAGAGGTTATCCAGAGGTGAGCAGAGGGAAGCAGATTCCCCTTAATGAGGTTTGTCAGCAGCACATCCACTGAGGTTGACTCTGTCACATCACACAATCTCTCATTGTTCTGGAAATTTAGAGGAAGTTGACACTCATCCAGACCATCAAAGATCAGCACCACTTTGTAGAAGCCTATTAATTGTAGTTTTTTCATTTCTGGGAAAAAGTGATGAAGAAGATTCATCAGACTGAGATTTTTCTGCTTTATTAAATTCAGCTCCCTAAAGGGAAGTGGAAACATGAAGGTGACGTCCTGATTTGCTTTTCCTTCAGCCCAGTCCATAATGAACTTCTGCACAGAGACTGTTTTTCCAATTCCAGCAACTCCTTTAGTCAGCACAGTTCTGATGGACTTGTCTTTAAAGAGGTCATTACAGTTGATGGCTGTCTCCTGTGTTGCTGGTCTCCTGGATGCTGTCTCAATCTGTCTCAACTCATGTTCATTATTGACATCTCCACTCCAACCTGTGTAGATCTCATTCAGAAGTGCTGAGCTTCCATGCTGTGAGATTCCTTCATTAATTCTTTTAAACTTCTCTCTCAGGTTGGATTTCAACTTTGACTGATACACAGAGGCAAGTTCTAATAAACAAAGTAATAACCTGCTTTAATGCAAAATTACTGAGCACAATATAAAATGTAAAATTCTTTCAAAAGCTGCTGTTCATTCCTGATTCATGTACTAAATATCACTGAAGGAACAGGACCATTGTACAGAGTAACCACAAGCTGGACCAGGAACAGAACAGAAAAGCACCAGATGTACATGATCCTAAAATCAAACTTAAAACTAAAAGTGTTAATATCTAAAACAATTTCCTCTCTCTAAAGTGAACCTGATGGAATAAAGCCATGACTCAGAGCTCTTACT
>CM040983.1:29089821-29121581 GCA_022985145.1 Pangasius djambal | reverse complement strand
CAAGGTCAGGTTTTTTAATCAAGGGCTTGATAACTGCTAATTTAAAAGATTTAGGAACATAGCCAATGCTAAGGGAAGAACTGATTATCTTTAAAAGAGGTTTGATTGTTTCAGGAATTATCTGTTTGAGGAAACAAGTAGGTAAGGGATCTAGTAAACAGGTTGATGATTTTGATGATGAAATTAGTGAAATTAGTTCTCTTCAAGGAAGTAAAACGTTGTAATTGTTGATCTAATATTATTATATTATCATCTACAGGGTTAGGTATAAAACTGCCCGGTTTTAAATGAATAGTCTGAATTTCTTGCCTGATATTTTCAATTTTACCATTGAAAAAATTCATGACGTCATCGCTGCTATATAATGATTGTGTGCGTGTTTCTATTGTGGTTTTATTCCTAGTTAATTTTGCTACAGTATTAAATAAGAATCTAGGATTGTTTGTTTAGTTGTTTATTCATTTTTTTTAAATTATGTATTTATTTATTTATTTTGTGTGTGTGTGTGTGTGTGTGGGGGGGGGGGGGGGGGGGGGGGGGGGGGGATCCCTTATTTTATCCTCCCTGAAGGTGGCAACCCTAGAGCTTACAGGCTTTGCTGATATTTCTTTCTTTGATCTCCAAACAAGCTGAGATGGGGGCGGAGTGAAGGGACATTGGAGAGTGTCTGCAAGATGATTGACACGAGACACCAAACACTTCTAGTCTGGAAGGCAGATTTCCAGACGGGTTTTATTTTTTCAGCCACATAATACACTCATGCTGAGGCCATGACCATTGTTTTTTTTTTTCCATGTTCTGCAAATTTCTAGGCGATGTGTACATTTAAAAAATCAATTATTGCAGTTTTAATACTCTCCTCTTAATGCAATACACTGATTTCAGGATTTCCTAACTGACACTAACATATTTAGAAACAAATATATTGAATGAATGATTAAAATAGTTATATAGTCATTAATTTCCTAGGTGTAAATGTTCTTTTGTAGCATCACAGACCCTCCAGCTCAGGAACTGCAGGCTGAACTGAACTCTTAAAGCAGTTTTCCTCACTGCCAGTCTGAGAGCTGCAGCACTGCACAGTTTAGTGTTTTACTGCTTCAACACCTGATAAAGCTCATGAAGGGCTTCATAATGAGACGAGTGAGTTTGATCAGGTGGAACACTGCTGTAAAACACCTCACTATACTGACCTCACATCAGAAGAACTGTCTCTGTCTCTGAAGTTAAGTGGAGGTCCCATTGATGCGTCACTCTTCATGGACACACAGCTGGGTTCTGGTGAGTCTGATCTCTTTCCCTCCATCATTCTAGAATTACAACAGAAATATCAGCAATAATTAATACTCTGCTGTCTCAGCACTGTTAAACAATGTGTTCATCATTAAACACCAATAATTCCATCTTTTTAATTCAGCTACAGTCTGCACACTTATTCAAACAGGAGACTCGCCTCAGGAATTACTCTGATGTCAGGAGTCCCAATCACAGCTAACTGACTCAGCTGGGTCTTAAAGCCTGTAGAGTTCACTGAGTCAAAGCTATGCTGCTCTTATGCTACACATTACACAGTCCTTTTTACTCTTCTCTCAGTGAATGATTTCTCTACAGTAAACTGTTCTTACATCAGATCAGTGATATATTCACTGCTATTAACCCTCTGAGGTCTGAGGGTGTTTCGGGGCCCTGGAGAAGTTTTGACATGCCCTGACATTTGTGCATTTTTCATTTGCTTATAAAAATATAAATGAGTAAAGTCTGATTACTCTGTAATCAGCACAAACTGGGCTACAATAATATGTGAGCAGTATATATGTACAAGTTTGTATTTTGGAGAAAATAACAGTTATGCATGGTTACTGAAAAAACAACAAAAGAAAGTTACTGAAATAAGGCCATAAAACTCATTCAAAACATTTGTCCCCAAGACTTTTGAGAACTGGATCTTGTAGCCTAAAGTTTTTGCTTGAAAATGACGTGAAAATCATCCTGGTCACTCATTCAGAGAAAACAATATATTGATTTAATTTTTCTAAGACACTTTTTGTATAGAAAGTCCATATGCGAGGAGGCGTGAATGATCATGCATAATGCAGTGATTCACACCTGAGAAGACAAAGACCCACCTAATGAGCGGCATAATGAGCCTTTCAGTCAGGTATGTGACTGGGAGGGAAGTGCTACAAGAAAGAAAGTGAGGACAAAAGAAATGTAGTTTATTTAGAATATATTTAACTGTCAGGCAAAATAACTCGAGATTCACTTGTGAGTGCATGTAAACAGTGTGTTTGTTTGTTTTTTAGAAACAAACAAAAAAACAACACAGGAGTGTATATAAACCTACACATAGCAAACATACTGAAAGAGTTGTTTTATACATGTACTTTACATAAAACTTGAATTTACACATGAAAAATGTAGTGGTACAGAAGATACAATGTTTCACGTAGTCTGCAAAAGCTAGCCAAAACTAGGCAAAACAAAGTCTGAAAAATTATTTCTCTTTTATATTATTATCTTAGGATAAGATTATTAGAGATATTATATTTATATTATCAGAATAGCAATTATATAGGACTTACTCATCATAACAACTTGCTGGAAAATCCTCAGCTGAATCAATTCACTCTTCAAAATGCAACTGTTCGTCGTCGGAGTCGCAATCTTCTTCTGAGGAACAGCTAAATTTTTCCTCACTGTCCAAAATCATCTGAAGAGCTTCCTCGCCTGAATAGCATGCCATCTTCCAAACACATAGGAAAGTCAAAGAAATAAACTATGTGGAATGATGTTTTGATGGCATTGCGCAGGGGGGCGTGTGCCTTGTACGGGAATCACCGAACTATTTTCCCTGTGAATAGCACGTGGGTGTGTCCCGCCTTAGGTCATTATCAGATAATGAAGTGAGACGGAAAGAATGTACCTCTCCTTGGTTTCATATGGATTGCATAAACTGAGAATATTTGTTTTCGATTTGACTCGGTTTTGGTTCATTTTAGTGACGCGTTTCAAACAAATATGTGTAGAGATTGAGACGGCTGAAAGCACACCCTGTATATTTTCTTTATTTTACAAAAGCACAATGATTTGTTGATATTGTGAGTGTACACAAATAAAAATAGACCCTTTACAGATTCAAATGATGTATTACTCTTATGTGTACGATCAAAAAAGACGGAGCATTTTAAGTTCTTTCGCTGTTATCATTAAAAACTGCAAGTGGAGGTGCCAGCGGGCCCGTCGACCGCAAAGGGTTAAGTCCTGTTTTCCAGGCACACTCATGTTGGAGGTCATGTCTTCTTCTCTAGATTACAGCAGGACACATGTTTACTTCACTCCAACATCAGTGTTTTAAATCAACACACAACTGAGCAATGATTAACTATCATAATTTTACTCAGAACTACAGAAATATAGTAAATAACTATACTTGTAAATGTTAATAAACAAATGAGGCTCGATGTTCCACAGTAAACACGGGAGTCTCCACCCATCCATCCATCTATCTTCGATACTGCTTATACTGTGGGGGAGCCTTGAGCCTATCCCAGGGGACTGGGCCCTTACACACATAAAAAAACAAACAAACAAAAAAAAAACAACCCGGAATCTTGCAGGATTTTCATTTTTCTGCCAAAGGATACCAAAGCAGCACAGAGTGCAATTACTGAACTTCTCAAAAGCACACTCCTCAGACTAATGAACAATGCAGCAATGACATGGAGTCAGGATTCAAATTCTGCATCTGCTAGCCGTCCTGGGGAAAATGACGAATGTGATATCATGCATTGACAAACTGTGCAGGATATTCACAGAGGTTTTAGAACAGAGCCTTCAGTACAACAGAAACAGGCAGGAATGTCCAGCACAGCTGCTTCAATACAATGTCAGTTACAGGAAATAGTCATGGTATAAGTCCTAAAATAACCTGTGTACATTAAACCTTCAGTACAAACCCACAAAACTCTTCTGCATTTAGTGTCAGTTCAGTGTGTTTATATATTATAGCTTTAGATTTAGATACTCACTGTGTTTATATATTATAGCTTTGGATTTAGATACTGTCTGTATTTATATATTATAGCTTTAGATTTAGATACTCACTGTGTTTATATATTATAGCTTTAGATTTACTCGCTGTGTTTATATATTATAGCTTTAGATTTAGATACTCACTGTGTTTATATATTATAGCTTTAGATTTACTCGCTGTGTTTATATATTATAGCTTTAGATTTAGATACTCACTGTGTTTATATATTATAGCTTTAGATTTAGATACTCACTGTGTTTATATATTATGGCTTTAGATTTAGATACTCACTGTGTTTATATATTATAGCTTTAGATTTAGATACTCACTGTGTTTATATATTATAGCTTTAGATTTAAATACTCACTGTGTTTATATATTATAGCTTTAGATTTATATATTCAGTGTTTTAATATATTATAGCTTTAGATTTAGACACTCACTGTGTTTATATATTATATCTTTAGATTTAAATACTCACTGTGTTTATATATTATAGCTTTAGATTTAGATACTCACTGTGTTTATATATTATAGCTTTAGATTTAGATACTCACTGTGTTATATATTATAGCTTTAGATTTAGATACTCAGTGTGTTTACTGTAACGTCGCGATACTGGGCAAATCTTCAGCCCAATACTTTTAGCGCAAGATTTAGAAAAGATTTATTGAGGTTCAGATTAGAGTCAGGTGCCTTATTTATGATATTAAAGCACTAATAAGGGGCGATTCACCCTGGTTCAGAGAGAGACTTTCCTTGCTGAACAATTAGTTAAGGCGTGAGGAGCGGACGCCTCTCTCTCGTCTTTGCGGCGTTTAGATTTGGAGATTGTTCTCCTTTATACACGCTCTCCTCTCAGCCGGTTTTCCCCGGAGAGTAGCGCAGTGGTTAGTGCCCCGGAGCACTAAGCTCACTGGTTCTTTATTTCTTTCTTTCCGTCTTTTGTCCATTTGGATAGTGGGCCCTGCTCGGTAATGTTTTCCACCTTGTACCGAGTCCACTCCCCTAACAAGGGACTGCAGGCTGAACTGAGCACTTAAAGCAGTTTTCCTCACTGCCAGTCTGAGAGCTGCAGCACTGCACAGTTAGAAAACATCTCTCCTAATGACCACAGAAAGGCAGAGATGAAAGCTCTGTGGGGCTGCATGGATCTTAGACGCAGCAGTAGGCTAGCTTTAAAATGTAAAAATGCAAAAATATAAACTAAGTTAAACAGTTGGCTGAAATTGCTTAAATCACTGTTTCATTTTGCGTTTATAGATTTGAATTATTTATTGAGTAACTACTTGCAACTACAACTTTGCTTTGAGCCATTCACTAACAAAGTGATTTATCAGTTGTTTCTTCTGACTACATGAATCTTTGATGCCTGCTAAATTTGACATGTTGAATGATGTGGTTAATAGGTTAGAAACACTTTTAAACATGGAAACGCAATTGTTGTGTGTGGGGGGGTATAAAAGCATAGTGAGTGGTTGGAGTGTTAAGACCAGTTGTCCTGATCAAGAATGACCAGTCCCGATGCTGTGAGAGAAAAAAATAGATTCACACTTTTACTAGGCAGCCCCCGCTTACTTCAACCATCTTTCCACATGCATAATCACAACATATGTGGATAACTCCTATATATATTGATACCAATACAAGGTCCATCCATTCTCTGTACTGCTTATCCTACACAGGGTCATGGGGAGCCTGGAGCCTATCCCAGGGAACACAGGGCACAAGGTGAGGACAGGGATGTGGTGCAAATTGCAGGGCACAATCACACATCCATTCTGGACAAGTTGGAAATGCTAGTCAGCCTACAACACATAACTTTGGACTGGGGACAGGAAGGATTTGAACCTTAACCCTGGCGGGGCCAGGCATACAAGCTAACCACTAAACCACCGTGTCACCCCCAATCCAAGGTGTCTAAATTTGTTATACAATTCATGATCGATAATGTGTGTGAATGTGAAGGGATTTGTCTGGTGTTGTCAATTCATTTTGTAGATTTTAAGTGTATACAATGAACAAATAATTAACAAACTCACTATTTAGAAGTGCTTTGCATAACATACAGCAAGATATCAACCCAAATCACTGAATAATAAGAAGCAAAATAAGACAAAAATGACTGAAACCACATCATAATTCTTCCATCTGTGCCTTTAAAATATGTAATCTAAAAGCATTCTAAAAGTAATCTGAGTAAGTGACCATTTTAATGTAGTGTAACAGAATACAACACTGATTACATTTAAGAGAGAATATTAAATATTCAGCCATGGATACTTCATTTAAATATTCAGACAAACCTTGATGTTTTACTGCTTCAGCACCTGATAAAGCTCATGAAGGGCTTCATAATGAGACGAGTGAGTTTGATCAGGTGGAACACTGCTGTAAAACACCTCACTATACTGACCTCACATCAGTAGAACTGTCTCTGTCTCTGAACTTAATTGGAGGTGACCGTGACTTGTCTCTCTTCATGGACACACAGCTGGGTGCAGGTGAGTCTGATCTCTTTCCCTCCATCATTCTAGAGTTACAACAGAAATATCAGCAATAATTAACACTCTGCTGTCTCAGCACTGTTAAGGAGGTCATGTCTCCTTCTCCAGATTACAGCAGGACAAACGTTTACTTCACTCCAACATCGGTGTGTTAAATCAAACCCTGTATCTGCACAGAGTTCACTTACAGGAAATAGTCACGGTATCAAGTCCTAAAACAACCTGTGTACATTAAACCTTCAGTACAAACCCACAAAACTCTTCTGCATCTAGTGTCAGTTCAGTGTGTTTATATATTATAGCTTTGGCGTTAGATACTCACTGTTTATATATTATAGCTTTAGATTTAGATACTCACTGTGTTTATATATTATAGCTTTAGATTTAGATACTCACTGTGTTTATATATTATAGCTTTAGATTCTCACTGTGTTTATATATTATAGCTTTAGATTTAGATACTCAGTGTTTATATATTATAGCTTTAGATTTAGATACTCACTGTGTTTTTACTCCTGAAATGGTTTATTTTCCTCTCGACACAAATGGAGCTGCTGAGTTTCACCTTCACTGGCACTGTCTAACTGGTTTATCGGGTTTATTCTGCATTGGGGGCGGGGCAGTGACGTAGACAGGTAATAAATACACACTCTCAGGGAGATTCTAAAACATGGTCTAATGTATTAAAACACCGACCAGGGAAAAGCATTTTTCTCTCACATTTCTCTTGTCATAAACACCTTCTTCTGCTCAGACAGCAGCACCGTAACCCAAGTGGAAGGACAATATTTTTACTTTAAGTGTTTTCTCTCCCATCGAAACCCGTTATAAAGAAACACTTATCGGGACCTAATGCATTAATACAGTGATATTAGAGGATTAAATTCAGTATACAGCTTATCGATGATGCACACTATATACAGGGAAATGTGTCTCACACTGAGATGGTCATAAACACGGGGAAACTCCATAATGCAATCTTTTGAACTGTACAGTTATGTATAACTATCATCTGTAGGTCTATAACACACTGTTCGCTTCCAAAACCGGCATTTGTGCAGCGGGGCAGGAATAAGGCTAAACAGTGATGAAGGCTAAACAGTGTGTGTGTGTGTATGTGTGTGTGTGTGTTTGGTTTCTTGCCTCAGCTCTCCGACTCCGCACTCACAACCTACTTTCACTTTGGGGCGGGTTTACAGCTGGATGATGACATCGGCATCGCAGTCTGCAAAGTGACTGGACAATAACTTAACACATCATGTGTTGGTCACTCGTGTGCAATATTTTAATTTTTAACATAATTTAACACAGCATGTGTTGAAATAGCAATACCACAAAAACAGCGTAGGATATTAAGACATGCTTTCTGAGTGTGTATGATCATGAACTCCTGGTTGAAATGAGGTTGAATTCATGGCGTTGAAGCAGCCTTAAAAAGACATGATGGAGTGGGTATTTTCTCTAAAGATCAGTTAGAAATGATTATGTCCAGGGAAATGATTCCAGGAGGATTACTGAGAGCTGATTGTCAGTGTGTTCACTCAACCTGATAGAGCTGGAAAGATGAGGATTTTTCACAAGTTGTATGAAGTTTTAAATGTCGGTTTCAGTATCATTTTGTCTGGTGATTTCAGTACAGCTACACACGAGAAAGATACATTTCCAAACCCAAATGTAATGATTTCTAGAGAAGGGAAACTTCTACAGAATGTATGTGATCCATGTAAACTTAAGGACGCCTTTAGAGAAACATTTCCTCATGACTTTGGCTTTACACGGATTGACACTAAAACAAGAACTAGAACAGATCAAATACATGTCTCTAATATGCTAAAAGTTTTATACTATAAAAGAGAGTATTGAGTTGAATCAGATCATTTAGCTGTTTCAGTGAGAATAAACTTAAACAGAAACGAGCAGAGAGCTCACTGCAAACTCAATACCACATTCTTACAAACAAACAAGCTGCTCATGAATTCAGAGTCAAACAAATTAAACAGTTAAAGGTTTTAATGAGATCAAACACTGAAATTTGAGATATTTTCAAAAAATCAAATACAAAAGTATTTATAAGAAAATATGAACATGGGGGTATTTTAAACATAAATATCTTACACTAACTGACAGTGAGCAGTGAATTAAAAACATTAACACAAAAGATATTTCTGAAAACATGTGTGATGTGATGTGGTTAGTAAGTGTAGGCAGGTTAGCAGTACAGTGTGGAGTTAAATGGAGCTGTTTAAGCGATTAAAGATTTACAGAAATAAAGGCAATATATCCATTGTTACATTAAAACAATAATTATCATAAAGGGAAAAAAGGGAGTGGAGGAGGCGGCAGCATTCACTGATATTTCTCTAACATTTCTTCCCCCTCTCGTGGCTATCTACTACAAGTGTAGACTTATAAACACCGCCATAAAATACTTACTAACAGAATAGTGATTGCGGGTAATTGCAGTTCCTGGGTTTGGCCACACGAGCACAACACGCAGCGCCGCCTCAAACAGCGCTGTGTGTTGTAGATGGATCTTGACTGCCATCGTGTGGCCAGGTTTAGGAAGTGCACGTTTCAAAGCGGTTCCGTTTTAAATACTACACACAGCACAAATACAGCAAGAGCACTGACACGGCTCTCCTTCAACTCGGCCCAGAGACCTTATATAACATGATGCTCTGATGGCTGATGATGATTTTAGTGGATTTGATTCCTGATCGTCTTTCTAAAACCTCATTCCTGATCCCAAAGCGGTGACAGAGCCTGTAGGAATAACATGAACATATGGGCAACTAGTAAGAGTTTATATTTCTCTATATCGCTGTTTATAGTTTTGTTAGTTTGTGCGTTTGTATGTCTGTTTTCCCTTCTGTCTGTTTTCATGCGCTCTCTCTCTCTCTCTCTCACACACACACACACACACACACACACACACACACACAGAGGCAGCGTCACACACGGGGGTGGGAGGGGTGTAGAGTAGAATAGAACGGTGGGCGGACGCTGGAATTTGACGGCGTGTTTGTGATTGGTTCTTCTGCCACAACGGTCTCAGCCAATCAGAGAGCGGCTGTGTTGCTCTATCAGGGAGAGAGTAGCGCTTGTTATTTCGGAGTTGTTCTTAAACCAGATCTGAGCAGCAAAATGAGTGGTCGCAGAGATTAAGACAGAAATCCATCATTGGAAAGCTGCTGAATTATAAAACTAGGATTCAAATAAGCAAGACCTACATATGATGTAAACTGATGTTTTTAGCTGCCATTTTCCCTCCCGACAATAAATGCGGAATGAAATGAAACAAGCTTTGCGTTGGCTTTATCTGGGGCAATAACAGGGAAGTAACGAACCGGGAGCTTTTATACAAACCTACTATCACACCACCTCCTCGCTTAGTCAATAAAGAGTTCTTTTACTGATGGCTTAATTAATCTTTATTTTGGCTTGATGCCACCTTGGCCACCAACGCCACTCTGACCACCGTCGAACTGAAATTAACACAAATTACAATCAGAATAGTACAATATGAAACACAAAATAAAGACATAAAAATTACAAATAAAAACATACCTCGCTGGATGACCAACACCTTGGAGGTAGAATGATGTTTAAAACACACATTTTTTCCCTTTCTTTACTTTGTTTCCTTTTGTTTTAACCTTAATTGCTTGATTTGCCGACACGCTACACTTCTGTCTTTCAACCAGGCGTGCGTCTCTAACCAGGGTCCATCAAAACGAACAAAAAAAAAAAACAACAGTTCCTACCAGATGACTACCAAAATAAAAGCACTAAATTTCTCTTAAGCACCTATTATTACCTATCATTCAATATTATTTAAATAAAAGGTAAATCAAAATTATGGCAGTAAAACTCCCACCAAATCACATACTTATTGTGATTTTTCAAACTTATTACATTTAACAACAATAAAGAACTTATTACCATTACTCTGCCTCAAGTAATAACACAGTTTTATGTACAGGTCTATCAAGATATACTGGTTTGACAGTCCTCTTTCCATTCTTATCCAGAGTTGCGTCGCTGAGTAGCAGCTTGACTTTCCTTGCTCGTCCATCTGTGCTGGGATAAACTTCTGTTACTCGTGCAAGCTTCCACTTGTTCCTTGGAGAGTTATCCTCTTCAAGAATAACAACATCATTAACCTTTGTGTTCCTCTTGTCCTTTTGCCATATTTGCCTTTGCTGAAGATTGAGAAGATATTCCTTCTTCCACCGTGTCCAGAATTCATTTGTGAGAAACTGAACTTGGCGCCATCTCTTTCTTAGGTACAGGTCCTGGCTTATGAACTCACCAGGAGGGGGCAGTATAATGTTGGATTTCATCATAAGAATATGATTGGGTGTTAGTGGTTCAACACTAGTTGGATCATTCAGGTTCTCTACTGTTAATGGTCTGCTATTCACCACAGCCATAACTTCATAAAGAAACGTTCTAAGGGAGGTACTATCAAGTCTCTTGGAGGTTTGATCAAGAATAGCTGTTAACACACTTCTAATAGTTCTTATTTGCCTCTCCCAAACACCTCCCATGTGTCTTGATGAGGGGGTGTTCAGTACAAACTCACATCCATATTGTTTCAACTGCTCTTGGTCAAAGCCTTTCATTGCAATCAAAAACTCTCCCTTAGCACCTACAAAATTCGTACCTTGGTCACATCTGATTTGTCTTACATGTCCACGGATAGCAATAAAACAACGTAAAGCATTAATGAAAGCATCACTGGTAAGGTCATCTAACATTTCAATATGTATTGCCCTAGAACACATACAAGTAAAAAGAAGACCATACCTTTTGAACTCTTTTCTGCCCTCTTTTACATAAACAGGTCCAAAACAGTCAATCCCACAGTAGGAGAATGGAGGTGTCATCTCCACTCTATCCTCTGGCAGATCTGACATACGTTGTTCTTGTGTACTTCTCCTGTACTTACGACAGTGTGTGCACTTGTGGATGTGTGAAGCGACTGCACTGGTACATCCTATGATCCATAGTCCATTGGAGCGCAGCTCGTTTGCAGTTATTCCTCTTCCCTGGTGATGCACTTTCTCATGGTAGTGTTTAATCAGCAGAGATGATACATGACTTGACTTAGGTATGATGGCAGGATGTTTGACATTTGGATGAAGGCTTGATCTGGTTAAACGTCCTCCCACCCTGAGTACTCCCTGCTCATCAACAAAGGGGCTCAGTCTGTACAGCTTGTGTGTCTTATGTTGGAGCTGAATGTCTTTCCCTAGAGACAAACTTTTGATTTCTCTGCAAAATGCACTGTCTTGTACCAGCTTTATTATAAACAGTTCTGCTTCTTGTCTATCCTGAATACTTGTGTTTTCACCTTTTGTTTGTGTGACACCTTTAAAGTCTTTCACAAATTTCCTTAAACAAGCAATGGCTTTAACAACTCTTCTCCAATCTGAAAATTTTGTGAGGCGGTCTAGTATTGTTCTCTCTACTTGTTGTGCGTGAATGTTGAGCACATGCACTGTTTTTAACTCTGGATCGCTTGGCGTAAGTTCGCTAACTTGGACATTTTCAATGGGTAGCTCACTTTGCCACAAAAACTCTGGACCTTTGAACCAGTTTGACTTGAGGAGTTGCTGAACACTTAAACCTCTTGATGCATGATCAGCAGGGTTACTTTCAGTTGGCACATGATGCCACTGTTGTGGGTCTGTGAGTGACTTTATTCTTTGAATCCTGTTTGCCACAAACACGTGGAATCTCTTTGCATCATTATTCACGTAACCTAACACAACTTTAGAATCAGTCCAAAAATGTTCTTGGAGGTTACTTATCTCCAGTTCTTTTCTGAGCATTACACTTGTCCTGGCTGCGACTACTGCAGCTGTTAACTCAAGTCTAGGGACAGTAGTGACTTTAGTAGGGGTGACGCGTGCCTTTCCCAATACTAGGGCACAGTGAACATCACCTTTAAATGTAACAGTTCTTAGATAACTACACTGTCTGTAGCCTGTGACACTAGCGTCCGAAAAGTGGTGTAGTTCACACTGTTTGATGTCTGTGTTTGCAGGTAAGAGACATCTCTGAATTCTCACATTTGACAGGTTCTGAAGATCTTGGAGCCAGGATTCCCACTGGATCCGAAGTTGGTCTGAGAGCGGTTCATCCCATCCAGCTTTCTCTTGGCACAACTGTTGTAGGATTTGCTTCCCCTTTAAGATGAATGGTGCTACAAATCCCAATGGGTCGTAGACTGAAGCTACTGTGCACAGGACTCCTCTTCTTGTCATAGGGTGCTCTTTCACTGTTATTCTGAACTGAAACTCATCAGAAGACACACACCACTGTACACCAAGTGCTCTTTCCAGGAGTGGCTTCCCAAATGTTAGGTCTAGATCTTTAATACTTTCAGCACACTCTTCTTTGGGTAGTGATTTTAACACATTTTCATTGTTTGATATGAACTTATGGAGTCTTAGTTCACCTGTGCTACAAAGCTCTCTTGCTTCTTTGACTAATTTTATTGCTTCTTCTTCTGACATCATACTAACAAGTCCATCATCTACATAGAAGTTCTTTTGAATGAACTTAACTGTACTTGGGTCAAACTTGTCTTCACCTTGTGTGGCTAGATGTTTCAAGCTGAAGTTAGCACAGCCAGGTGATGAGGCTGCACCAAAAAGGTGAACCTTCATGCGGAAGACAGAGGGCGGAGTGCTTAAATCACCATGCTCCCACCATAGAAAGCGTAAATAGTCCTGGTTTTGAGGCCTAACATGGAACTGGTGAAACATACGTTCCACATCACACATTACAGCAATTGAGCCCTTCCTGAACCTACAGAGTACTCCCACCAGTGTATTTGTGAGGTCGGGCCCTGTAAGCAGGTGTTCATTCAGTGAAGTGTCTTTGTATTGTGCAGAGGCGTCAAACACTACACGTATCTTATCAGGCTTTTGCGGGTGGTATACCCCATGGTGTGGTATATACCAGGCAGGACTATTGCAAAGTTCATTCTCAGGTACCTTCTCTGCATCTCCACGTGTGATGATGTCTTCCATAAACCTTACATAATCCATGTAGTACCTTTGGTCCCTTTTAAATTTCCTCTCAAGACTGTTTAAGCGTTGCATTGCACTTGACATGTTGTTTGGAAGGTTTGGTCTGTCACCTTTGAAGGGCAGTGGCATTTCATAATGTCCATCCTGCTTGTGTTTGATTCCTTCCTTTAGCTTTGTTAGGAAGTGGAGGTCTTCTTGTGAAATGCTCGTCTCTTCCACTGCTCTCTCTGTAAAGTCCGATTCAAGTGCTTTGATTACATCTGGAAATGTTACTTCTTTTACTTGTGTCTTGCAGATGTAATGAACTTCTTTCTTTAACTTTGTGTTTAACTCAATTTCTGGTATAACTTGCCTTACAATGATGCGGTGACTTACTCCAATCACATCACTGACTGTATCACTGGAATCACAGTAAGTAACGATGCTCCAGCCTAAATCTGTTTTCTGAGCGAAGGGTTGGTTTTCTTCACCACAAACAACTTCTCTGGGCATTAAAGCTTGTGGGCAGTTGTAACCTAACAAGAGCCTCTTTCACATTCCAATGGTGGAGCAATATGCTCAGCGAGATGCTCCAAATGTGGCCATGCCCTTGCAGTGTCTGGGATTGGAATGTGACTACGATTTGCAGGTATAAAGTCACGAGTGTAGACTACTGGCACAGTGAGCTTCTTTGTGGAGAATAGTCCTCTTATCTGTAGAGCTTCTAATCTTGTACATGGCACAGTAGTTTTCTTGGATGACATTGTGGATAGCTTAAGTTTGACTTGAGTTTTGGCTGTATCCAAGTTGTCTGCTACTTCACTTAAAATAAATGAGGAATCACTCTGTGTGTCCAGCAGAGCATAAACAAGCACTTCTTTACTTGAATCACTTTGTGAGGACACATACACAGGCACTATTGCAGAGGTTTGTGTGTTACTGCTATCATGAGTCACTCGGTTGGAGGTGCTCTCTGTGACTATGTCTTGTGGCTGTGTTACCTGTGGCGTGGTTTCCTTTTGTTCACTTACTTGTTGTTCTTTAGGTGGTTCTTTCTTGGTCTCTTGTCTTTGTCTTTCTTCAGACATGTGGGATGACATTTGGAGCATGTGCTGCATATCATCCTGTTGCTGCAGGCTTTGGACTGATGGCCACTGTTTGTGTTTCGGCTGTTTAGTCTTTCACTTTGAATAAACTTGACTCTTTCTGTAACTGGTTTCTCTATGAACTTACGACACTTGTGTAAGCTGTGTCCTGCCCTTTTACAGAACAAACAGGAGAGTGCACCTTTCTCCTTTGTTTTAGTTGTGAAGATTTTAGCTGTGTCTTGTCTTTTGGTCGGGAGTGGAGGCTTTGTCTTGGTTTTATCATAGTCACTTTGTCTTATAGCTTGGTATGATGTAATAGGATTACAAGCGATACTTGCCTCCATGGATAGGAATGTCACAAAATAGCTGAAGCGTGGAAACTGCTTGTGCTCCAGTTGGTACTCTGTGGCCTTTCTGTTCCATCTGTTACTTAACCAATCAGGTAGTTTAGCAGAGAGTCTTTGGTTCTCTATTCCATCATCAAGTACGTTTAAATTATTATTGTGAACCATGGCAGATTGACAGCTTTGTAAGAAGTCCACAAACTTTCTTAAATCTGCACTATCCTTGCCTGTGATCTTTGGCCAAGAATGCAGCTTGTCTCTAAATGCCTTTGCAATGACAAATGGCTCACCATAACGTTCATTGAGCATATGCCATGCTGCCTCATATGAGTTTTCAGAGCCCAGGAGAAAATAACCATCTAAGGCTTCTCGAACAGCTCCACCTACATACTTCTGTAAAAAGAATATCTTTTCTATTGTGGGAATGTTCTTTCTCTCTATTAGGGTCTGGAAAGATGATTTCCAGTGCTTAAACTTAAGTGGATCTCCACTAAATACTGAAGGCTCTGGAATAGGTAGTCTATTTGCTGACATAGCTTCTGCCAAAACTTTCACTAGCTCAGCTGTACTCTCATGAATGACATCAGAGTCTCTCTGTGGGTGTGAGTAGTGCTCTGTTATCTCTTCCTGTGCAGGATGAATGTTATGAGTAACAGACTTTACTGAAAAGTAGTCTTCATCATAAACTTGGAGCTTGGCTTTAGTGGCATTGAGTCTTTTCAGGTTTTCCAGACGTTCTATTTCTCTTTTCAAATCTTCAACTGACCTTTTTCTTGCAGCACTTTCTTCTTGTTGTTTCTTTAAAACAGCTGCTTTCTCTTGTTGTCTTTTAATCTTGCGTTCAGTTTCCTCCTTTTCCTCTTGGAGGCGTTGTAACAGTGCAATTATTTCTTGTTCTGCAGTTATGCGCTTGTCTTCTTCCTCAAGCACTAGAATCCTCTCTCTGTGTCTCTCTTGTTCTGACTTTATTTTCAGTACAGCCTTTGTAGCTTCATACTCTGCAGCAGCTTCTTGTCTTTTTACAGAGGATGCTTTGGACATTACTGTATCAGCTGAGAGTGACACACTTGTGGTAGAGGCTGCAAATATTGAGCCAGCATCAGGCCATATAATCTCTTCTTCCTTTGCTCCTTCAATGTGAGATTTGGTGTTCTGCAGAACAATCTTAGTCACTGATATGCACTTGTCTAACCTGGAACGCATTTCATGAGGTGGACTATCAATGGAGCGATATTCCTCATAAACAAGGTTCAGTTCGTCCAGTTCTCTTTGAATAATGCTCGTGTGTCCTTGAAGAACATCATCTGGATCCTTCTTGAGTACAGATTTTTTAGCAACTTTGCTCAGTGCCTTCCATCTGTCATAAATGCTGTCAAAGCGAAGTTGCAGTCCTTGTAACTTATCTTTGTGGAATTCTTTTCCCTTTTCTGACAGTGTGCGAGGCCTTTCACTTCTGCGAGGCTTCGTCTGCACTGTTGGTTCTAAACAAGTTTCATCTGCTGGCTCTGTATCTGCTACCTCATCTGCAGCAGGTCCTTCATTATCAGTTTCCCTTATTTCAAACATGTTTAATCTTCTTGATACTTTATGAACTTACTACTTGTGGTTTTTAAACTTGTAAACTTGACGTGAGTGAACTTGAGCTTGACTTGCATGAATTCCCCTTTTATTACCTTATTGTGCAGTTGTTGTCTGGCTTAACACAGTTCCTTGTAGTTTCTCCTTATTTTGTCCCCTTTTCAAACATAAACTTTAATGTCTGGCTTCTTGGACGTCTTCATGAGGAGGAAACCGTTGAACATGTGTGTCCATTAATATTTGCAGCACCGAGATCTTGTTGTAATGACGCGAAGTCACCATCAGGAGGCCGAGAATCATGCAGGTCCAAGTTCGACTATCACACCACCTCCTCGCTTAGTCAATAAAGAGTTCTTTTACTGATGGCTTAATTAATCTTTATTGTGGCTTGATGCCACCTTGGCCACCAACGCCACTCTGACCACCGTCGAACTGAAATTAACACAAATTACAATCAGAATAGTACAATATGAAACACAAAATAAAGACATAAAAATTACAAATAAAAACATACCTCGCTGGATGACCAACACCTTGGAATGATGTTTAAAACACACATTTATTCCCTTTCTTTACTTTGTTTCCTTTTGTTTTAACCTTAATTGCTTGATTTGCCAACACGCTACACTTCTGTCTTTCAACCAGGCGTGCGTCTCTAACAAGGGTCCATCAGAACGAACAAAAAAAAACAACAGTTCCTACCAGATGACTACCAAAATAAAAGCACTAAATTTCTCTTAAGCACCTATTATTACCTATCATTCAATATTATTTAAATAAAAGGTAAATCAAAATTATGGCAGTAAAACCTACAGCTTCTGCTGGACTTGGGGCCATCGACACAGCGCTTCAGTTAAAGGATCCTTCTGTACAAATATCACACAAGCTATAAAAAGAAGAGCAGTTTGGATAGGGGACATAAGAACATGGCAGAAAAAAGCAGGCAGAGCCAGACACAAACTCCTTCTTACTAATTAATATACGGCCATTTTAAAGACAAAGATAAACACTTACAAATCCATATCTGAGGAAATAAACGAGGATGAATGTGGGGAGGTTTTTAGGCAATGGATCAGAAATATGAAGAGCAAAGGCATGTGTGAAAGTGTGCGTGACGTCATGAGGCAGGTCAGTGGGGTAGAGTCGCAGTTAGATGTGAGGTGAAATGGAGCTGTTTTGGAACAAAGAAAAAATGTCCTGTTCATGATAGTGATGAGGATGAGACAATAGACCATTGGACAATGTTACTGATGATCTTACTAATAAAATTAAGTGACTATAACTTGTTTTGAATAAGTTTGTTGACCTTACTGAGTGTAACTAAACAATGACTCAACAGATTCAATTAACCTCTTCTTAAAATAAAGAGGATTTTGAAAAGCTGTGGGGGTCATGCGCAGTTCTACCTGTAGGTGGAGTCGATTTGGAAGCTGAGGGGAAAAGCATATTGTTTGTCATAGTTAGTAATTGCTTAATTGGTTAACTGGTCAGTTTACATTAATCAGCCGTGTAACAGTCATATTAAATGAGTTAGCGTTGCACAGTGACACTGGATGTGGTGGGATTATAATCAAATTGCTGGATTGTGTTGATGGAAAATAGCAGTTTAACATTTGCTAGAATCCGTGTATCCTCCGTTCATTCCATATGGGAGAAAAAACTGGAAAAAATGAAAATCTTAAAGCTCTGTTTTAACCAAGAAACTACTCTACCTCGCCAACATTAGCGAAGGTGACCGGCAGGGGGCGCAAAGACGCAGGGAAGACAAACACATTCATGCGGAACATTAAAAAAAATATTAAAAATATTAAAGGCATCTTTAGTAGGACATGATTATTTTTTTCTGTTCACATTTTAGTTTTGAGAAGGAAGAATGAGAAAATGTAAATGTAAGCGTGCTCGCGCGAGAGGTGACGGTCCTTTGTGCTTATACACGTCACTTCCTGCGTGAGCTTCACAACGCACTTCCGTTTACATCAAGCGTAAACTCGACCCTCACGTGAACGCGCGTGAGACACTTGGCCGGAAGCGATGTTTTATAGTTAAAGTTTAAAACATGAGTATTTTTCTTACACACACTTATGGTTTGGCTCCAGAAGACACTGATTCATCCACTGGGGTCGTATGGATTACATGATGGCTGTATGAACTCTCTTAGCTTGGACCAGAAGCACAAACAGCTTTGGAGTTAGTTTGATTACAGGTTGCAATGATGAAGTTGGTGAAAATAAGAAGAGTAACTGAACTAGTAACTTTTGACACACAGTCACTAAATCCACGTAATATCATTTCATATTGACTTTGTATAATCTATATGATATCCATATTATTGTAAACTCAGTGTTAAATGATCTTGATATTAATACACTGTTCAAAATAAACACTGATGCCTCTACTGGAAACATGTCTAGCTCATTTCTCTGCTACAGCACTGATCTCAGTCCCATGGTAGATTATGTTGTGACCGATGTTTTTTTTTTTTTTTTTGCCTCTACAGGATCACACAGTGTTTTTTTGGTTTCTTTACCTGAATGCAGATCACTGGTTGTGTTTTGCTTTTTCACACACAATATTGTTGAATCCTGGTTTTTATATCCAGTCACACACCCTCAAAACGTTTGAACAAAAAATACACTCTTAGAAAAGATGGTGAAGAAGCCTACGACTAATCTGATAAAATAATAAAATCCTTTCACTCCACACACATCATTTAAAATGTCACAATACATTCTTGTTTATTAAATAATTACTGCAAAATTAAGTTTTATAAATCTCCAGGAAACAGCTTAAATTTCATCTTTTATTTATTTTTATTTATTTTTTTATTATTTATTTATTATTTAAACACAATTTATTAGCAATTTATAACATCAAATATACAACATATAAGCAAAAAATAATTTTTTCAAAAATGTGTTTATCCTCATGAGAGTCCACGGTGTTACTGTGAGACACTGAGTCTCATTTCTGTTTATTAACATTGATAAGTTTAGTTATTTACTGTGTTTCTGCAGTTATAAGGTACATTATGATAGTTATCAGGTAAAGTTTAATATTTACTAAAGAAATTTCACATTTCTCACATTTCTGAAATTTAATGCAGTTAAGTTGAAATAAAGCTGCTTGGGTGCTGGAAACAAACAAATAAAATGAAAATAAAAGAAAAAAATGAGTGAAGTGAGATTGCTGAGAGTTTTATTCTTGACTCATTAGAAGTGCAGTGTTAGACTGTTACACTCTAAGATATTATACAGAGGGTTAGTAAATAAAGCTTAAAATAAAAAGTATGTTTAACATAAAACAACATAAAACAAGTTTGTTTTATTTATTTCAAATTGTGCACCAGGATCATAACTAGAACCGAGCTCAGAAACATTTCCCTTTTTTGTTGATTTTGCTTATTATAGCTGTTATTAGTCATCAAATAAAAAAGTGTTTATACATGTGTACATTTATTAACAGCCAACTTACTTTAGGTGAAAATCTTTGGGACCTGCTTGACAGCCATGTTGTGGAAAATAGATGTGTGAAAGATGCCACTGCTGATGCCACAGTGGAAGTTTAACAGTATATTTATCTACTTTTCAATAAAATGATATGTCAGTAAGTTATCAGCACAGATATTCTTTGTGATACAGTATAGGCTGCTATGAACATTAGTGTTAATCAGTGCTTCGTGTAATGATCCTTTTTTCCATCCAATTGGCTTATAAGATTCATTGCTTCAGAAAGCTTCATTTCTCCATCCCTACATCACATAGTGCAGGTGAGAAATTCTCTGATGTTGTGTTAAACTCTCATTTATTAATTACAACCACATTAAACCCCACTGTCCTGTTTTAAAGCCCCGGTGTAAGAGTTTTACTTCCTATTATGAGGAACACTCATTCACTCCTGTAGTGTGCACTTCTTAGCAAACTTTTGCTCCATAAACCCCAGAACTCTGTTTACATTTACACAACTGTATAAATGAGTGACTTTTAACCTTTAATGCAGCTCTCTGCTCACACTGTTCCATATTCAGAGTAGAGTTAATCGCACAGTGAGGATTTAATACTGTAATTACAAACATCAGTCTTCACACCTCAGACAAAACAACAGACTTAACACTAGTCAGAAGTTACATATGAGTTACACATGTGGGGGCGGAGTTTATTTATTTGTTGATTTCCGTGTTCCACTTCCTGAGTAAGGTGGCTCTCAGGTATAAGCTGGTCCCCATTTCCACAAGTAGGGAGTTCACATCAGCTCTAGGAGAAGTAATCTTACTGACAGAGCTCTGAAAAGGGCAAATGAATTTATTTATACACCCCTGTATACTTATATAAATATATGTATTTTTATAGATTTATTTTGAGCAATCAATCCATCATTGATAAACAAACCAGCACCATGTTTCTGTGACTGTGTGTGTGTGTGCAGGTGTGTGTGTGTGTGTTTATTACCTGTCAACAGTCACTGCCCTTCCCCCTCTGCAGAATAAACCAGATGAACAGGTTAAACCAGCTAGACAGTTTCAGTGAAGGTGAAACTAGGTAGTTCCATTTTGTGTCGAGGGGAAAATAAACCATTTCAGGAGTAAAAACACAGTGAGTATCAAAATCTAAAGCTATAATATATAAACACAGTGAGTATCTAAATCTAAAGCTATAATATATATACACACTGAAGTGATACTAGATGCAGAAGAGTTTTGTGGGTTTGTACTGAAGGTTTAATGTACACAGGTTGTTTTAGAACTTGATACCGTGACTATTTCCTGTAAGTGAACTCTGTGCTGATACAGGGTTCGATTTAACACACCGATGTTGGAGTGAGACATGACCTCCAACATGAGTGTGTCGGGAAAACAGGACTTAAAGAAAGACGAGAGGTGAGTTACTTTTCCATTCATTATTGGTGTTTAATGATGAACACATTGTTTAACAGTGCTGAGACAGCAGAGTATTAATTATTGCTGATATTTCTGTTGTAATTGTAGAGTGATGAAGAGAAAGAGATCAGACTCACCAGAACCCAGCTGTGTGTCCATGAAGAGTGACCAGTCAATGGGACGTCCAATGAAGTTCAGAGACAGAAACCGTTCTACTGATGTGAGGTGAGTATAGTGAGGTGTTTTACAGCAGTGTTCCACCTGATCAAACTCACTCGTCTCATTATGAAGCCCTTCATGAGCTTTATCAGGTGTTGAAGCAGTAAAACACTAAACTGTGCAGTGCTGCAGCTCTCGGACTGGCAGTGAGGAAAACTGCTTTAAGAGTTCAGTTCAGCCTGCAGTCCCTGAGCTGGGGGGTCTGTGGTGCTACAGAAGAACATTTACACCTTGGAAATTAATGACAATATAACTATTTTAATCATTCATTTGTTAAAATATTTGTTTTTAAATGTGTTAATGTCAGATGGGAAATCCTGAAATCAGGGTATTGTGTTAATAGGACAGGGTTAAATATCTTGATCTTTGTATTTATTAGTGTGTGTTGTGCAGCTATGAATACATATAGTCAGTATTACATGATGTGTTTTGTTTGTTCACAGACCACAAAAGAAGAAATCAAACATCAGCAAAAATCAGTTGGAGTCCATATTCAAGGTGTGTGTCTTTTTAATGTGTGTAACTTGTGTTCGAGTAGGTTGCAGTTTTTTATTTATTATAATGACAATTTACAAGTTTATGCATTTGCGGCAGCATTATTGGTAATCAGAAAGCATTTCAGTTGTAACTGTGGTAGAGACTAATTAGAACTGTCTTTATAGTGCATGATACATTATGCTTTAGAGTTCACTCTGCTGTGATTGATTTAGACCATGCTTGGCTCATGGGTGATCAGATACGATTTCATTTGCAACTGTGGGGATAGAAAGAGACTCTTCTTCTTTTCATAAAGTAAAAGCATCTCTCACTGTGTAATATTATAATATTTACATCTGTTACTGTGTGTTTCTAACCAGGAGCTGGAACACAAAGTCTTCACTTTGATAAAGAATGAGCTGAAGAGGTTTAGGAAGCTCCTGAGTCCAGATTACCCAGCATGCACTGAGAGGGAGGTGGAGGATGAGGAGGATCTGCACAGTGTCAGAGAGGGAGCGCTGAAGATCACACTGCACGTCCTGAAGAACATGAACCACACAGATCTCGCTAACACACTGCACAACAGTAAGAGCTCTGAGTCATGACTTTATTCCATCCGGTTCACTTTAGAGAGAAGAAATTGTTTTAGATATTAACCTTTTTAGGTTTAAGTTTGATTTTAGTATCATGTACATCCTGTGCTTTTCTGTTCTATTCGTGGTCCAGCTTGTGGTTACTCTGTAAAGTGGACTTGTTCCTTCAATAATATTCAATATATGAATCAAGAATTAACAGCAGTATTTGAAACAATTTTATATTTTATATATTTTATATTGTGCTCAGTGATTTTGCATTAAAACATGTTATTACTTTGTTTATTAGAACTCTCCTCTGATTATCAGGCAAAGTTGAAATCCAACCTGAGAGAGAAGTTTAAAAGAATCAATGAAGAAATATCACTGCATGGAAGCTCAGCACTTCTGAATGAGATCTACACAGAGCTCTACATCACAGAGGGTTGGAGTGGAGACGTCAATAATGAACATGAGGTGAGACAGATTGAGACAGCGTCCAGGAGACCAGCAACACAGGAGACTCTGACTCCTACAAAGTGGTGTTGATGGTCTGGATGGGTGTCAACTTCCTCTAAATTTCCAGAACAATGAGAGATTGTGTGATGTGACAGAGTCAGCCTCAGTGGATGTGCTGCTGACAAACCTCATCAAGGGGAATCTGCTTCCCTCTGCTCTCTTCTGGATAACCTCTCGACCAGGAGCAGCCTATCAGATCCCTCCTGAGTGTGTAGACCAGGTAACAGTGGTACGAGGCTTAAGTGATCCTCAGAAAGAGGAGTACTTCAGGAAGAGGATCAGTGATCAAAGCCTGGCCAATAAAATCATCAGACACATGAAGTCTTCAAGAAGCCTCTACATCATGTGCCACATCCCAGTCTTCTGCTGGATCACAGCCACTGTTCTAGAGAGAATGTTGGGTGAAGCAGAGAGTGGAGAGATCCCCAAGACTCTGACTCAAATGTTCACACACTTCCTGATCTTTCAGATCAAACACAAGGACCAAAAGTACCATCAGAACTGTGACCCTGATCCTCAGCAGACCAGAGAGAGTATCCTGGCACTGGAAAAACTGGCTTTCCAACAGCTGGAGAAAGGAAACTTGATCTTCTATGAGGAAGACCTGAGAGAGTGTGGGATTGATGTCAGAGAAGTGTCAGTGTACTCAGGAGTGTGTACCCAAATCTTCAGAGAGGAGTTTGGGCTTCACCTGGGGAAGGTGTTTAGCTTTGTGCATCTGAGTGTTCAGGAGTTTCTGGCTGCTTTATATGCATTTCTCTCCTTCATCAGCAGAAGTGTAACACAACAACAAACCACTGATCTGTCTGATCTTTTCAGAAAGTCAAACATTTCTGATTTCCTCAGGAGTGCAGTCGACAAGGCCTTACAGAGTGAGATTGGACACCTGGACCTGTTCCTCCGCTTCCTTCTGGGTCTCTCACTGGAGTCCAATCAGACTCTCTTACGAGGCTTAATGCCACAGACAGGAAGCAGCTCTCACAGCAAACAGAAAACAGTCAAGTACATCAAGGAGAAGATCAGGAAGAATCCATCTCCTGAGAAATCCATCAATCTGTTCCACTGTCTGAATGAACTGAATGATCATTCTCTAGTGAAGGAAGTACAAACTTACCTGCACAGAGGAGATTACAGTTGTCTCAGTGGAACCAGACTCTCTCCTGCTCAGTGGTCAGCTCTGGTGTTTGTGTTACTGAACTCAGAACAGGAGCTGGATGAGTTTAATTTAAGTAAGTATGACCCATCAGAGGAATGTCTTCTGAGGCTGCTGCCAGTGGTCAAAGCCTCCAGAAAAGCTGTGTGAGTATTTTTAATTTTGAGTGTATTGGTTCATGGTTTGTTATTTTAATGTAACACTGAACTGCACTGTTTGGATTAATGTTTATGAATAGTTACTCTAATCATCTTTAAACAAACCTCTGGTACTTTTACAAAAGATTATTTCACCTTTCAATCTTATATCACATTATGGTTTCATATATATATATATATATATATATATATATATATATATATATATATATATATATATATATATATATATATATATATATAAATTGTTATACAAAATAACCAACTTTAACAATATCAAATATCAATATCATTATGAAATATTAATATCAATATCAAACTTTGTCTTTAGTTTGGATCTGTTTGCATGTATGTGAACACTGCACCTGTACTCGGGTCCACACCAAACAATTGAACCAGTGCGTGTGTAAAATCGGAGGTCTCGAGGTGATAGATTTGTAACAGTACAAGCACAGAGAACAACACACACCAACTGTTTTACCGTCTCTGTGAAATTCAACATATAACTCACTGTAAATGTGTTGATGTGGTGTCCTGTCCTCTGATTTCTGTGTGTGAGAGAAACACACTGACATTTCTGTTAAATGTTAAACTTTAGCTGTATTATGGCTGTGTTTGTGTGTTGAAATCAGTGTTCTGATATTTCATCATTTCTCTTCCAGGCTGTGGGAGTGTAATCTGACAGAGGAAAGCTGTAGAGTTCTGTCCTCAGTTCTCAGCTCAAACTCCTCCAGTCTGCGAGAACTGAACCTGAGTAACAATAAACTGCAGGATTCAGGAGTGAAGCTGCTCTCTGCTGGACTGGAGAATCCACACTGTACACTGGAGACACTGAGGTGTACACACAGACACACACACACACACACACACACACACACACACACACACACACACACACAAAGAAATGTCAGATTATCAATTTATCACCAAATATTACATACAGAAATTATTGTGTCTGTTTTTATGTAGCTGTAAATTTTAGAATATGATTTAAATGTTTATAAGAAACTGAAATGCGTTTATGAGAATCAGATTCACTTTCTAGATTAATTCTATATCATTAATAAATAAACACTATATCTAAGAATTGTAATTATAGCTATAATTATACTAGAGGTGTAACACAATGCTATTATCTGTATCTGTTTAGTGCTCAAAATATTCATAACTGTTTTCTTATTCAGATTTAAACAGGAAGTGAGCGTGGTCTGTACCAGAGGGTTTTTCATGTGAATCCTATCATTATGCCCTGAAAAACAGTGAAAAAAAAAATCAGGGCTGCTCCAAAAAGAAAAAAATGTTCATTCATAAATTACAACAAATATGTTGTTTGTTTGCTTGTTTTTTTTTTTGTTTTTTTTTTTTTGTGTAACTTTTATTCAACTCCTGAACCAGACGTCCTGTGGAACTTTACACTTTCTTACACAAGCTTTCTATCATCTCTCTAATTTGACTGAATAAAAAATCTGTGTTTCAAAACAACAATGTCTTTCTTAAATCAACAAACTGTTATTTACTGTTGACAACAACAGGCACCTAATAATATTTGATCAGATTTACTTTAGCTTTTGTGTTTGTTAGATTCCTGAAAGATCAGTAAAGTTCACTGGACACGCTATCAGAATCTGTTATAAAGCTGGACATGGTACCAGTTTCATGAGGACAGATAACATCAGAGAAATTGGCTTATTGACCTCACTATAAAGTATGACTAGTACTGGCATGTTATTAACTGGTAGTGTAGAGTTCTATAATTCTTTATTTTCTGTAATAAAATGCACTATATCTGCAGTGTTGGTTGTAGAAACTTGAACACAGATCAGAGTATATTGTTTGTAGGCTTCTCACTCTCACATGTGTGTGTTATGTACATGACCTAATGGTCTTATAATAAATTGTAGCTGAAAGATTGTGGAGTGCAGAAAGACGTCCCTGCTCCTGTAAATGTGCTGATGTGGTGTCCTGTCCTCTGATTTCTGTGTTTGAGAGAAACACACTGACATTTCTGTTACATGTTACACTTTAGCTGTATTATGGCTGTGTTTGTGTGTTTGAGATCAGTGTTCTGATATTTCATCATTTCTCTTCCAGGCTGTGTAAATGTAATCTGACAGAGGAAAGCTGTAGAGTTCTGTCCTCAGTTCTCAGCTCAAACTCCTCCAGTCTGAGAGAACTGGACCTGAGTTACAATAAACTGCAGGATTCAGGAGTGAAGCTGCTCTCTGCTGGACTGGAGAATCCACACTGTACACTGGAGAAACTGAGGTACACACACACACACACACACACACACACACACACACGCGCGCTTAAAGTAGATAGGGAGCTATATTAGTGGTTCATAATTTTTAGTGGTTTAAGTTGGTAATGGTTGACTGGGTTCATGTTGCATTTCCTCTGAATAGCAAACACAGTAAACAGAAAAGCTATAACTCTTTAAACTAAAAAACACTAAAATTACAGTTCTGTCATCTGTTCTTTTGTGTAATTTGTACTTTGATTAGACACAGAATGAACTGTTTTGACCACCAGATGTCACCAAAAAAGTCTTGTTTTTGTTAACCTTGCCTAGCCTTTCTTGTTATGTCTGTTCATCCCCCTTGTTACTTTGCTCAACTGTACCTCATTGTCTCCCTGACATGTGACCGTTTAGCTTGTTTCCTCTGTGTATTTAAGCCCTGTCTCATGTCTATGCTAAGTCTTTGTGATCCCTTGTGTACTGCAAATGCTGAGCCTTTTGTTGTTCCCTGGATTATTTTGTCTGTTAAAACTCTGCTTGTCTCTATGGTAATGTCTCTGGATTTTCCATTGTTTTTTTGCCTTTATTCACAGACTGATTTTTGTATTTTTGACTTTGGCCCTGTTCTTGACCTTGATTTTCTGGATTATAATTTGGACACGAAGGAACTGCTCTTAGTGATTTTTTGCCATATGACACATAACCAAAACGGGATAAGAGATTATAGCCAAAATTATGCAGAGACTACCTCGACTACCTAGCAACATACCTTGCTCAGATACTGCAGATGGTGGGACACGCATGCCAAGCTAAACGCTATCCACGTGGAGCTAGAAACACTAGCAACAAGCATCAACGTAATAAACTCAAAAATCAACAAGCCAGAGTCGGATGTGAAAAGCAATTCCAGTGCTTTTAACAGACATGGAAAAAAGTGGATTACAAAGGTTTGAACAGGAGATGTAACATCCATGATATTGGGTTGAGAGAGGGTAACGAGGGCGCCAATGCTATCCAGCTAATCTTGCGATCCATACCACAATATGTAACGAAGAACACTGAAAATCAGAGTGCGATTTTCCCCTCATTGGTTACTGCATCGCTGTAGATAATTGCACTCTGATTTTCAGTGTTCTTCTATATACAACCCGCCAAGCCATTCTTCATGCTGCTAAGAGCCCTTCATCAGAAGGAAGAACAGTCTGCTTCACTCCCAACTACAGTAACTACATGGTGAAGTGACAACTGGTCTTCTCCCAGGCCATGTCCATGGCATGAGCTAAAATTGTTGAGTTTTTCCTACTCTATCCTGCCACACTGAAAATCACGGATGGCCCATTTTTGCAGGTTTCCTGAACTTGACAGCAGCAGCACAGAGAAGAGCCGCTTCACCATCAACCACCAAGCTGGCCGTGGATGGCTAGGCTAACAATGCTTCTGGTGTGGCGCTGCAGCCTTTTTCTGAGCTTTGTTCGTATTGGACTTGTTTAAACTAGCCAGGCTAATAGTGCTACGATGACTGGTAAACATTTCAGTTTCATACCTCATATTGCAGTAAATTAACTTTTCTTTTTTTTTTTTCTTTTCCGTCGGGCTCTGGTTGATGACAGCCACCAGTTTCATTCATGGTATTTCTGAATGTTCTGGACTGCCCTCCCAGCTATCTGAGCCAGGTTATATCAGGCTAGGCTAATTGCTAACTTTGGCCTGGTAGGATAAGGATGCTAGCGTTATGATGGTTGTGGTTGCAGGTGTTGTTTATTTCTCCAGATATTATCTATAAACATGTTGTTTTAGAAAATGAGTCAACTTAATGTATTGGTTTGGAACTGTGGCAGATTGAACGTTCCCCATAAATGAATCAGTACTTTAAATCTACTAGCAAAGATAGATATTGCTCTATTACAGGAGATCAAGGTTCAGAGAACAGTTTTTGAATATATATATATATATATATATATATATATATATATATATATATTTTTTTTTTTTTTTTTTTTTTTTTTTTTTTTCATTTATGAGCTTTAACAATAGCTGGCTCGGTGGTGCACCCTAGGATGTTATGGGATGCAATCAAAGGCTTCATAAAGAGTAACACCACATGTTTTTGTTCTAATCTGCATAAAGCTAAGTCTGCTAAACTACAAAGCCTTGAGGAAAATTTTAAAAGACTAGACTCAGAGTTACAACCTGGCTTCTCAGAACAAGTGGGACTGCAGCGAGATGTAGTCAAAAAAGAAACAAATGATATTCTAAAACAGTGTTCAGAGTTTCAGATTCATAGGACTAGAAAGTGCTACTACAGTATTTCCAAGGTGCCAGTCCTAGTCATCTATTGGTGAGCAGTTTGCAGACATTCCTGCTATTAAGACTCCAAATAGTAATATTACCACTGATCCTAAAGAGATAAATGATGGATTCTGATCTTTTTATTCCAGCTTATCTGAATCAGAAATATTATGAGGGCAGGATAGATGTGGCAATTTTCTAAGTAAGTTAAAGATCCCTCAACTGTCTAGGTTATCCAAATACTCAAGGGATTTGGATAACCCTGTTTCCTTGGAGGAATTGAAAGAGGCAGCCCTCGATATGCAAAGAGGTAAATCACATGGAATCATCTATAATTTTATGTCACACGTTCTGGGATCAAACAGGGTCATTTCTCATGAACATGATTAACTACTCCATTGAAAATGGCAATGTTTTAAGGGATATTAATACAGCCCTAATTCCCTTATTTTTGAAAAAATATAAGGACCCAGTTGATTGTGCGAGTTACTGACCTCTCAGTCTTCTGAATACTGACCTGAAAATCTACACCAAACTACTCACCTGTTGCTTTCAGCACCATATGCCAACATTAGTAAACTGTGATCAGACAAGTTTTATTAAATCTAGACTAGCATCTAGATAATGTCAGAAGTCTTCTTCAAATAATTAATGCTGCAGCACATATGAATGCTCCTGTAGCAGTTTTATCTCTCAATGTTGTGAAAGCTTTCAACACGTTGGAATGTTCATTGTTATGGTCTGTCCTTAAAACGATGGGCTTGGGGAAGGATTAATCCATATGGATTTTATCCATATTATTATATGATAGTCCCTCAGCATCTGAGTTAATTGGACAAATCTACTCTTCTCTGTTTTCAGTTTCTAGGTCATCATGCAATGGGTGCCCCTTAGTACTCTTCACTCTTTCTCTTGAGCCTTTAATGCAAAAGATTCACCAATGTTCTAAGGTGCAACCCATCTTTGTTCAGGATACTAGCCATTACTTAGCCTTATATGCTGATGATGTGTTAGCATTTTTTTTTTTTTTTTTTTTTTAAATCTTTCGTAATCTATACCTCATCTATTAACCCTCTGCAAGGGGTTTGGATGCCTATCTGGCTTTAAAATTAACTGCTGAAAATCTGCCCGTTTACCATGAAATGAACCTGCCATAGCATCATTTATTCCAGCCACTATGCCCATTGTTCCACACTTCAAGTACTTAGTTATTGAAATTTCCCCCCTCTCATTCAGATTGCTAAACACAATTACTCCTTAGCTTTTTACCAAGGTGCAGGATGCTCTAGATAGGTGGACTAGCCTCCCCATTTCTCCTCAAGCCTGAGTTTCCATCATAAAAATGAACATTCTGCCCAGAATTTTGTTTTTGTTAGCTCCACGGTCCCAATCCCCCCTCTCCACCCACCAATTTCTGGAAAAAATACATTCTGTTATGTCCAAATTGATATGGAAAAACTAGAGGAATACTAATTGGAGGGAAACCCATTACTACAGCTCACTGGGTAATACAGGTGTTCACTATCTGAAGGACATCTATGATGACAAAGTTCTACACCTCTTTAACGAAATCGTGAATCAGTCTGATCTTCCGCGCTCCTCCTTTTTCTTTTAATTGCAGCTCAGGTCAGCTCTCAGAGCATGTGGTGTACCAATGCAAAACCTGCTAGCCGTTCATCCTATCTGTAATCTATTCATTGCACAGAAGAAGAACAAGGGCATGGTATCTTTGCTCTATCGGTTTTTACTAAAAGCCTTTTATCTGCCACCTCCTCTGGACTGAACATGGCAGTGAGATTGTATATAATTTAGAGCCTGATTTGGATTCAGATGCTGTGTGCTCTAGCATTCAAAATATGTCTCGCAACCCTGATCACCAGTTCATTCATTTTAATTATTTGTACAGAACATACTTAACTACTTTTAAACTCCAGTGCATGAAAATGATAAGTGACTCTACATGTAGTTGAAGGTCTTGGGCACTTGTATCCATATGTTCTGGGAGTCTCCACTGTTTACTAAGTTCTGAGTTAAGGTAGCATCCAAACTACTGAATATCAGGGACGATGCATGCAACAATATCAGTACATATATCCTGAACAATATCCTGATCCTAAGCAATTTGTCCGTGCATAAAATTTCTAAACTCAAAAAATTTATATTTCTAATAAGTTGCCAGACTCACTGCTGCCAAGAAAATGACCACTGGAGACCTCCTTACTCATTCTCCACTAGAGCATGGACCCTGTCCTTTTATAGATGTAATCTACAAAGTACATGGAACTCTCAACAGCTCGAATTAATGGTACTAATGAGGTTAACGTTAATCACTGGTATATAGCAATAGATGCCCTGGAAAGTCTCCTACAAAAGCTATAACACTTGTGCTTCCCTCTATCTCTCTGTTTATTTTCCAAGCAGTAGAGCCTGGGGATTTGTGTGTGCTTATGTGTGTGCATGTGTGCATGCGTGTGTGTGTTGGCATGTATTTGTTGTGCTTGTGTTAGTTATTTTTTCCTGTCCTACTCTGGTCACATTGAGAACAAAACAAAACAATCCTCTTTAAAACACTTGTTACCTGCAAATAAGATGATTTAGATTGCTTCATCTTTGAAAGACAGAGGGTTTAGCCCTGCTAGTAAATTGACACAAGCCGCCCTGCATGTTATTAACTGGTAGTGTACAGTTC
>CM040983.1:29037159-29048646 GCA_022985145.1 Pangasius djambal | reverse complement strand
TAGTTTTCTGTGTTTGGACCCTTGGACTGTTTTCCCTGTTTTTGATTGTTTGCCGCCTGCCCTGACCATTGCCCGTGTTTTGGATTACTCTTTTGCCTTTGCCTCAGATTATACTGTTTGCTGGTGCTCGACCCTGCCTGTTTTGACCACGATTGTAATAAAGCCTTGCGTTTGGATCCCCAACTCCGTTGTCCTGACTACACGTTACAATTACGTTTATATTGTGTATATTTCTGATTAATCTCATATGTGTATAGAATGTGTTTGGGGGAGTTAATTAACTGGCTAGTAAAGCACTTCAGTTTACCGGTGTTCATTCACTGCTCAGCTTCAGCGCACACAGCTTAAGTGGCTAAATCCCCAACATTATTCTCTATTACTAGAATATTTGATACACTAGAACTATTCTTTCTAAATTTTTCTTCTTCAAAAAACCTTGTTAGTGCATTGTTAATATCTTGCGTGTTATTTTTTTCAACAGTATGTTTCAATTAAAATTGGTGCTAGTGCTTGCTACACATCTTAAACTTGAATGCACAGTTTTTGCATTCGAATGTGCATTTTTATCTTAAATTCGACAAATGTTCGAAATTAAAATTTTAATCTGACAGCCCAAGAGCAGCTGAGAGGACAGAAGCAGCGCAAATAGCTAAAATGTTGGTGACATTAATTCTTATGTAAACACACACATGCAAACACAATGGGCAATATCGAGGTCAGCTAAAATGATCGAGGTGATGACCATGTATCATACGATAATTTGATAACATAATTACTGTGACAGGCCTACCAGCAGTCGTAAGAAAAACACACAGACTGGTAGGAAGGGTGAAGTCTAATGAGCCCAGTGCTGTAGATCCAAGGTGATGCAAGGTGATTGCACAGAGTGACACGATAATCTTTTATGTCAGATTACAAAAATGTCTCAGTCTAGAGTGTGTGTGTGTGTGTGTGTATACCTCAGTATCTCCAGTGTACAGTGTGGATTCTCCAGTCCAGCAGAGAGCAGCTTCATTCCTGAATCCTGCAGTTTATTGTTACTCAGGTCCAGTTCTCTCAGACTGGAGGAGTTTGAGCTGAGAACTGAGGACAGAACTCTACAGCTTTCCTCTGTCAGATTACACTCACACAGCCTGGAAGAGAAATGATGAAATATCAGAACACTGATCTCAAACACAGAAACACAGCCACAATACAGCTAAAGTTGAACATGTAACAGAAATGTCAGTGTGTTTCACTCACACACAGAAATGCAGGACAGGACAGGACACCACATCAGCACATTTACAGGAGCAGGGACGTCTTTCTGCACTCCACAATCTCTCAGCTACAATTTATTATAAGACCACTAGGTCATGTACATAACACACATGTGAGAGTGAGCAGCCTACAAACAATACACTTTGATCTGTGCTCAAGTTTCTACAAATAACACTGCAGATATAGTGCATTTTATTACAGAAAATAAAGAATTATAACTACCAGTTAATAACATGCAGGGCAGCTCATGTCAGTGTACTAGCAGGTGTAAGCCCTCTGTCTTTCAACAATAAGAAAAAAAAATCCAAGTCTTCTTATTTGCAGTTAACAAATGTTTTAAAGAAGATTGGTTTGGATTTTTTTGTGATCAAATTTTTATTCATTATTTCATTATTTTTATTCATTAGCTCCGAACAAGCACATCAACATCATAAAACAAGGCAATACAGGGCAGTGTACAAGAATGACAGAAATATGACCACATTAAGACAGGAAAACTACTTGTATGAACACTCACATAATCTGCTACACACAAACACAACTAACACACAGACAGACACACACAGGCTCTGAGTCTGCTGGAAAATAAAGAGATACAAGTGTTACAGGTTTTATAGGAGACTTTCCAGGGCATTGATTGCCTTACACCAGTGATTAATATTAACCTTATAAGAACCATTAATTCGAGCTGTTGAGAGTTTCATGTAGATTCCATCTATAAAGGACATGCTCTAATGGAGAGACTGAGGAGGTCTCCAATGGACTCCACGCATTTCCTTGGCAGCAGTGAGTCCGGCAAGAGCTATTAGTTTTTTGAGTTTAGAAATTTTACATGCGGACAAATCCTTTAGAATGAGGACTGATACGGTTGCAGGCACCGTCCGTGATATTCGATAGTTTGGACGCTACCTTAACCCAGAACCCAGTGCATACTCCCAGAACATCAATGGGCATAAACTACATGTAACGTTACTTATAATATTCATGCTCTGGAGTTTAAGAGGAGTTAAGTATGTACTGTGCAAATAATTAAAATGAATCCACTGGTGATCAGGTTTGCGAGATGCATCTTCAATGCTGGAGCACACAGCATCCCAATTCAAATCAGGCTCTAAATCTGGACAATCCCGTCACCATATACAGTCCTGAGGAGGTGGCAGATAAAAGACTTTTGGTAAAAACTGATAGAGCATAGATACCATGCCCCTGTTCTTCTTCTGTGCAGTGAATAGATTACAGATAGGATGAACGGGTAGCGGGTGTTGCATTGGTACACCACATGCTCTGAGAGCTGAACTAAGTGGCAATTAAAAGAAAAAATGAGGAGCACGGAAGATCACACTGATTCCCAATTTCGTTAAAGGGGCGTAGACCTTTGTCATCATAGATGTTCTTCAGATAGTGCGTACCTGTATTACCCCAGTGAGCTGTACTAATGGGTGTCCCTCCAATTAGTATTGGAGGGAAACCCATTACTTGTTATTAATTTACTGCAAAATGACGTATAAACCAAAACGTTTATCAGTTTCTGTAGCACCATTAACCTGGCTACCTTAAACAAGTCCAGTATGAAACAAGCTTGGAAAAAGGCTACAGCACCACACCAGAAGCATTGTTAGCCTAGCCATCCACGGCCATCTCAGAGGTTGATGGTGAAGCGGCTCTGCTCGGCACTGCTGTTGAGTTCACGAAATCCTCCGCAAAAGTGGGCCATCCATGATTTTCAGTGTGGCAGGATAGAGTAGGAAAAACTCAACACTTTTACCTCGTGCCGTGGACATGGCCTGGGAGAAGACCAGGCATCGCTTCACCGTGTAGTTACTGTAGTCGGGGGTGAAGCAGACTGTTCTTCTGACAGCGATGAGGGGCTCTTTCTTAGCAGCATGAAGAATGGCTTGGAGGGTTGTATAACAAAGAACACGGAAAATCAGGGTGTGATTTTCCCCTCATTTGGTTACTGCATTGCTGTAGATCAAATGTGCAGAAAGGAGAGGCACTGGGGTATGGATCGTGAGAGGAACTGGATAGCATTGGTGCCGTCGTTATCCTCTCTCAGCCCAATAATACAGATGTTACATCTCCTGTTCAAATCTTCATAATCCGCTAGCTTAAGCTCCACTGACTGTAGGATTTTTTCCTATCTGCTGAGAGCACTGGAACTGCTCTTCCATGCAAATCTAGCTTGTTGATTTTTGAGTTTATCGAGTTGATGCTCATTGTTACCATGTCTAGCTTCACTTGCATCGTGTTTAGCTTAGCATTTCTGTACCCTCCCATCTGCTGTATCTGAGCGAGGTGTGGTTCGAGGTAGTCTCTGTAATTACATAGAGTGACACACCTCCTACAATTCAGCACAATTTGGGTTATAATCTTTTATCCTGTTTCAGTGATGTGTCAGTCATGTTAAGATGCAGTCCCGAGTGAAGTGAACGTGACCGAGGTGGATTATTTACTCTATCATCATTTTTTCCTAAAATGTCTTTGGAGGAGAAACTAAAAGTTGATAGGGTGAGCACACATTGGCTAATCAAAGTACAAATACACAAAAGGACAGGTAACAGAACTGTAATTTTAGTGTTTTTTTTTTAGTTTAAACAAAAGAGTTACAGCTATTCAGAGGAAATGCAGCATTATGGGCTTAAACCACTAAACATTATAAACCATTAATGAAGCTCTATATATACTTTAAGTGTGTGTGTGTGTGCGTTTGTGTGTGTATACCTCAGTATCTCCAGTGTACAGTGTGAATTCTCCAGTCCAGCAGAGAGCAGCTTCACTCCTGGATCCTGCAGTTCATTTCCACTCAGGTCCAATTCTCTCAGACTGGAGGAGTTTGAGCTGAGAACTGAGGACAGAACTCTACAGCTTTCCTCTGTCAGATTACACTTCCATAGCCTGGAGGAGAAATTATGAAATATCAGAACACTGATCTCAAACACACAAACACAGCCATAATACAGCTAAAGTTGAACATGTAACAGAAATGTCAGTGTGTTTCTCTCACACACAGAAATCAGAGGACAGGACACCACATCAGCACACAGGAGCAGGAGCAGAGACATCTTTCTACACTCCACAATCTCTCAGCTACAATTTATTATAAGACCATTAGGTCATGTACATAACACACACATGTGAGAGCAAGCAGCCTACAAACAATACACTCTGATCTGTGTTTAAGTTTCTACAACCAACACTGCAGATATAGTGCATTTTATTACAGAAAATAAAGAATTAGAGAACTGTACACTACCAGTTAATAACATGCCAGTACTAGTGGTACTTTACAGTGAGTTATATGTCAATTTCACAGAAAAGGTAAAACAGTTGGTATGTTCTCTGTGCTCTTACAGTTAATCTGTCACCTCGAGACCTCCAATTTTTATTTATTTATTTATTTGCTTGTTTGTTTATTTGTTTGTTTGTTTTAATTTTTGTGTGTTATTATTTCAGGCTTTACTTGAATCAGACCATATTTTTTTATGAGTATTTTTTTTAATACTTGTGTTACAGTGAGGGAGATTGGGGAATTAGCAAGTGACAGAGTACAGAAAAGACAAAAATTTAATTATGATTGTAAGTGTTAAAAATGTTAATGTGTAGTTTATATGCATTTAATGATTGGGGCCATACTGTAGTTAATGGTTCAGGGTGTGTGTGTAGGTGTGGGCAATTATAAAGATATCTGTATGAAGAGGGGGGAAAGAAAAAGAAAAAACCAAAAAAAGGCAGTAAAAATAGCCATAGCTATTACAATTGAATGGGGAAAAGAGGAAGAGAAAAACAATAAGAAGAAAAAGAACAAGAATAAATTAGTAAATAAAAAATTTGATGGACTGCCCCACACCTCCCCACAGCCTCAGCGAGACAGGCCCCACGAGGACCAGGTCACGAAAATATGCTGCCAAGCCCAGGGTACACCCATCATCCCCACCCCCACCGGTTGCCCCCATCCACACGTCACTCCTACCCTATTCTTTTGTATTTTTCTGTTTGAGTTTATATTAGAAGTTCATATATCAGTATTCGACTAATGTGATGCATTAAAAGAAGCAAGTTGTGCAATATGGAGTCCAACCAGGGCAGAAGATCAAGATCATGGGAAGTTCATCTATCCCCAGTACCCCAAGGGGGCCCATCCCACCACAGCCCACCAGAGGTACAAGGCTAGGCTAAAAGATTTGCTTAATGAGCCTTAAGGCATCAATCAACTTGCATGGGGGGGGGGGGGTTAGAGTGATCAGCCAATAATAATTAAATATCATGATAACAATGGTAACAATGGTAGGCACAGCAGCAGCCTCTGTAACAATTTTATTATTATTATTATTATTATTATTATTATTATTATTATTATTATTATTATTATTAACAACAAGCAGGCTTGGACAGGCTTGAGCTTGGACACATGGAATGTGGGATGGATCTGCAAGGCGGTGGGTAGCTTAAGGGGCACGGCCACAGGGTTGAGCACCTTGGAGATGGGGAATGGTCCCATGAAGCGAGGAGCCAGTTTCCTGCAGGTCATTTTGATAACCAGATCCCTGATGGATAGCCACACTCTTTGGCTGACGTGGTAGTGTGGGACCCTGCAACGCTTGTAGTTGGCCCACTTGGCGTAGCTCCTGGAACTCCTCAGCGACATGAGGTGGGCTGTTCTCCAGGTGTGCCGGCATTGCTTGACGAAGGCCAGGGCCAAGGGTATGGACACCTCTAATTCTTGCGTGTACCCGTAGGTGGCTTGGAATGGCGAGATGCCTGTGGCGTCTGATGGGAGTGAGTTGTGGGCATATTCCTCCCAGACCAAGATCGCAGACCAGGATGATGGGTCCTCAGAGCACAGAATGCGCAGCCCTGTCTCAAGCTCATGGTTGAGGCTTTCTGTCTGGCCGTTGGTCTGAGGGTGAAAACCAGATGAGAGGCTGACGTTGATTCCTATGAGCTGGCAGAATTCTTTTCAGAAGAGAGATGTGAACTGGGGCCCTTGTCAGATCCAGTGTGGAGGCAGTGGAGATGAAAGACGTGTTGGACCATGAGCTGGGCTGTTTCCTTGGCTGAGGGCAACTTGGGCAGTGGTATGAAGTGGGCCATCTTGGAAAACCGGTCCACCACAGTGAGTATGGTGGTGTTTCCCACGGAGCGAGGGAGGCCCCCTGACAAAGACCATAGACAGGTTCGACCTCCTCATGGTAAGCCACTAAAAGCATTGGTGGATGAGTGCTTGGGTACGGGCGATACCATGGTGGCAGAATATAGTGGAGCTGTGGCACCACTGCAGAACCTGTGAACGCATGGAAGCAGGGACAAAGAGTTTGCCCTCCGGACAGTTCTTGGGTGCTGGATCATTGACGGTGGCCTGCTGCACCTTTCTCTCAATGTCTAAGCGAAGAGCTTTCACCAGGACCGAGGATGGGAGGATGTGTTCTTCAGGGGATTCCTCTCCCACTGGTGAGAACTGACTCAAAAGGGCTTTGGGCTTGTCGTTCTTGGAACCAGGGTGATACAACAACGAGAAGTTGAAGCATCCACAACGAACTGGTGCATTGGGTCAGGCAGGGTTAGGACAGGGGCCGTCGTGAAGGGGTCCTTAAGCTTGAGGAAGGCCTGTTCAACCTCCGGTGGCCAGGTGAACATACGGAGGGATGAGGTGAGCTGGTGAAGGGGTGCAGCAACTGTACTGTACCCCCTGATGAACTTCCGGTAGAAGTTTGCGAAGCCCAAGAACTGTTGGAGATGTTTCCGGGTCTCAGGGTGTGGCCACTCCTTGACTGCTTTTATGCGGTCAGGGCCTGTCTGTATGCTATCGGCCGAGAGGAGCATTGGTCAGGCCAAACAGCATCACCAGGTACTCATAGTGGCCAGCAGGGGTGTTGAATGCTGTCTTCCATTCATCCCCTTTCACAGATGTGTTTGAGGTCGTGGTAAACCAACGGCATGGAACTGAGGTCAGGGGATGGTTCCTCATTCAATGGGGCCCTGGCAGGGAAGGTTGTGCTGAGACAACTCATGTGGCAGTACATTTCTGCTGGGAGTCCAGGATTCTGCCGTCCAGTCAACAGGGGGATTGTGCCTGCTCAACCATGTGAATCCAAAGATGATTGGCACTTGTGGTGATGAGATAACGAGGAAGGAGAGCCACTCCTGTTGATGTTCAGCAATAGTTACCAGCAAGGGTTTTGTCCTGTGTTGGGCTTGGTGCAGGATGTGGCCATCCAAGGCCCTTACCAGGACAGCTGAAGGAAGGGGCTCCATCTCGATGCCTAACTGCTCTGCTAGCTCTTCATCCATGAATTCAGAGTGGGCGCCGGAATCAATAAATATGGCTAGGTGGTGGTCCTGGCTGCCCACCGTAATCCGAGCCTTTAACAGTGGCTTTGAGGGGACCGGAATGGGTCGACTCGCCACTGAGCCCTCCTTCAATGACGAGCCTTCCCTTGTGATGGACAGGTCCACACCACATGCCCCAAGCCACCACAGTAGAGGAACAGGCCGGATGAGCGATGTCACTCCTACTCGGCTGTGGATAAGTTGTGTTGACCGATCTGCATGGGTTCCGGTACTTCCGGTGGGGACACGGAGCCAGCATGCATTTGAGTGGCACTCTGGGCTCTGGATTGCCAAGTTGACTTCCCCGATCTCTCATGGCAGCGCTCTTGGAGACAACGATCAACACGGGAGGCCAGGTCTATCAGACCGTCGACTTAATTCGTGGGTGGCGTGCTCGTCCTTGATACCTTGAAGGCGTCGTAGAGTGCTGCTAGATTCCACTCGCTGTCGGCTGCTGCAGTTCTGAAGTCCACGTGTATTCTGTAACTGGGCGGTTCCCTTGGACCATCTCGAAGAGCACCAGCGAAGCCTCTCTCTTGGGGGGTGGCGGGGGGTGGGGGTGTGTTGCGTCAAACACCTTTAACATTTAACATAAGGTGGTTGAGGATTTTTTTCTACACCACAGTAGAAAGTAATAATAATAATAATAAAAATAATAATAAAGCTCACACCAAACAACTGAACCAGTGTCTATGTAAAATCGGAGGGGGTAGAGCACGAGATGCTGTGAGTAACGGTAGACTGTGGACCCGGAGGTGAAAATACAACAGTCATGGTGGTGCCATGAAAAAGTTTGATCTGTCCAAGCCAAACAAGGTAGGTGTGAAAGTGTACTTATTCTCTCCAACATGTGTCCCTCAGTGCAGATGGGGTTGTGCGATATGGTGATACATGTCATAGATTGAGAAAATAGAATAATGAATAATGTCTATGGACAGATATTTTCCTACATCCTCTATATCACCAATGTTGCAAAAGCTACTTTTTAGCAGCTGATTTACATCATTAAGTTCAGAACTAGGAGCTACAAGGAGTGTGCTATAACAAAAAAACAAAAACAAGCATGGAGGAATGTGACAGAGTGAAACTCCCCACAACACAGCAACACAGAACAGACATCAGCCCAACTAAAAGATGAGGAACTGGTACCTGAAAAGGAAGGTGTTACTGTCAAATGCACTCCTGAAACTTGAAGTTGAATAGAGTGTTTTAATATTTACTCTTTAGATGTTGTATTCATACTGTTTCAATTTTGACAATGTTACGTTTTTCATGTTCTGATTTGTGAAAGTTCTGTTCAATGTCACTCGCAAATCAAAGGAGAAAAGAAAAAGTGCCTTTCACTGATGTTTAGTTCACAAAATTCACAAAAAGCAGTGATGAATGAATCCAGTTATTTTGTATAGATTCTTTTTCTAACAATTTTAGAGAAAACCAAATATATTGTGATTTTGTCCATATCACCCAGCCCTCAGTGCAGCCCTGTAACAGTACCAGAGCTTTATTTAAAGATGATCAGAGTAACTATTAACAAGCATTAATCCAAATAGTGCAGTTCAGTGTTACATTAAAATAACAAACCATGCTGTAATACATTTATAAATAAAAATACTCACACAGCTTTTCTGGAGGCTTTGAGCACTGGCAGCAGCCTCAGAAGACATTCTTCTGATGGGTCATATTTACTCAAATCAAACTCATCCAGCTGCTGTTCTGAGTTCAGTAACACAAACACCAGAGCTGACCACTGAGCAGGAGAGAGTCTGACTCCACTGAGACACCTGTAACCTCCTCTGTTCAGGTAAATTTGTACTTCCTGCACTAGAGAATGATCATTCAGTTCATTCAGACAGTGGAGCAGATTGATGGATTTCACTGGAGATGGATTCTCTCTGATCATCTCCTTGATGTACTGGACTGTTTCCTGTTTGCTGTGAGAGCTGCTTCCTGTCTGTGGCATTAAGCCTCGTAAGAGAGTCTGATTTGACTCCAGTGAGAGACCCAGAAGGAAGCGGAGGAACAGGTCCAGGTGCCCATTCTCACTCTGTAAGGCCTTGTCCACTGCGCTCCTGAGGAACTCAGACATGTTTGACTTTCTGAAAAGATCAGACAGATCAGTGATTTGTTGTTCTGTCACATTTCTGCTGATGAAAGAGAGAAATGCGTATAAAGCAGCCAGAAACTCCTGAACACTCAGATGTACAAAGCTGAACACCTTCACCAGGTGAAGCCCAAACTCCTCTCTGAAGATTTGGGTACACACTCCTGAGTACACTAACACTTCTCTGACATCAATGCCACACTCTCTCAGGTCTTCCTCATAGAAGATCAGGTTTCCTTTCTCCAGCTGTTGGAAAGCCAGTTTTCCCAGTGCCAGGATACTATTTCTGGTCTGCTGAGGATCTGGGTCACATTTTTGATGGTACTTTTGGTCCTTGTGTTTGATCTGAAAGATCAGGAAGTGTGTGAACATTTGAGTCAGAGTCCTGGGGATCTCTCCACTCTCTGCTTCACACAACATTCTCTCTAGAACAGTGGCTGAAATCCAGCAGAAGACTGGGATGTGGCACATGATGTAGAGGCTTCTTGAAGACTTTATATGTGTGATGATTTTATTGGCCAGGCTCTGATCACCGATCCTCTTCCTGAAGTATTCCTCTTTCTGAGGATCACTGAAGCCTCGTACCTCTGTTACCTGGTCTACATACTCAGGAGGGATCTGATTGGCTGCTCCTGGTTGAGCTGTTATCCAGAGGAGAGCAGAGGGAAGCAGATTCCCCTTGATGAGGTTTGTCAGCAGCACATCCACTGAGGCTGATTCTGTCATATCACACAATCTCTCATTGTTCTGGAAATTTAGAGGAAGTCGACACTCATCCAGACCATCAAAGATCAACACCACTTTGTAGGAGTCGCAATCTATTAATTGTAGTTTTCTCATTTCTGGGAAAAAGTGATGAAGAAGATTCATCAGACTGAGATTTTTTTGCTTCATCAAATTCAGCTCTCTAAAGGGAAGTGGAAACATGAAGACGACGTCTTGATTTGCTTTTCCTTCAGCCCAGTCCAGAATGAACTTCTGCACAGAGACTGTTTTTCCAATTCCAGCAACTCCTTTAGTCAGCACACTTCTGATGGACTTGTCTTTAAAGAGGTCATTACATTTGATGGGTGTCTCCTGTGATGCTGGTCTCCTGGACGCTGTCTCAATCTGTCTCACCTCATGTTCATTATTGACATCTCCACTCCAACCCTCTGTGATATAGAGCTCTGTGTAGATCTCATTCAGAAGTGCTGAGCTTCCATACTGTGAGATTCCTTCATTAATTATTTTAAACTTCTCTCTCAGTTTGGATTTCAACTTTGGCTGGTACACAGAGGCGAGTTCTAATAAACAAAGTAATTGCATGTTTTAATGCAAAATCACTGAGCACAATATAAAATGTAATTTTTGCTGTTCATTCCTGATTCATGTACCAAATATTATTGAAGGAACAGGACCATTGTACAGAGTAACCACAAGTTGTACCACAAACAGAACAGAAAAGCACCAGATGTACATGATACTAAAATCAAATTAAAACTAAAAGTGTTAATATCTAAAACAATTTCCTCTCTCTAAAGTGAACCTGATGGAATAAAGCCATGACTCAGAGCCCTTACTGTTGTGCAGTGTGTTAGCGAGATCTGTGTGGTTCATGTTCTTTAGGGCATGCAGTGTGATCTTCAGCACTCCCTCTCTGACACTGTGCAGATCCTCCTCATCCTCCACCTCCCTCTCAGTGCATGCTGGGCAATCTGGACTCAGGAGCTTCCTAAACCTCTTCAGCTCATTCTTTATAAGAGTGATGACTTTGTGTTCCAGCTCCTGGTTAGAAACACACAGTAACATCTATATAT
>CM040983.1:28963376-28976419 GCA_022985145.1 Pangasius djambal | reverse complement strand
TGGTGCTCATGATTGAATATGGCAGTTTTTATTAGGAACAGTAAACATTAGAGAAGGAAATATTGAATGTGAAGTGTAGTAGTGCTAGTGCTTGTGAATAGACTCTCAGTTTAGATAGTGACCCTGAACAAAACTAACATGCAGTGCTTTATTAGGGTGCTGATGAAGTTGGAGTTGAACTGGTAAGAAAGCTATTATAAAGAGGCCTCATTAGACTCCCGAGGATGATCAATCAGAAGCTGCCCCAAACTCACCTGATTCCAGTCATCAGCTGGAATGAAGCAAAGCGGCCTGCAGGAGCTGAGGCGGGGGTTGTAGAGAAAGCAGATAAAACACTGCCATGTGGAAAACTGGGCTTTAGACATAGGGTTTAGAGGGGACAGCTTTGGAGTTAGTTTGATTATAGGTAGTTTGATTATTTGATTACTTTCACCTGAATGCAGATCAGTGGTTGTGTTTTACTTTTTCACATACAATATTGTTGAATCCTGGTTTTTATATTCAGTCACACACACCCTCAAAACGTTTGAACAAAAAATACACTCTTAGAAAAGATGGTGAAGAAGCCTACGACTAATCTAATAAAATAATAAAATCCTTTCAGTTTCACTTTACATATTGGTTGTGGGGAATTTTTTTTAAAAAAAGAAAAACACTTTAATTTCTTGTTTATTTAATAATTACTGCAAAATTAAGTGTTTTATAAATCTCTTCAGGAAATAACTGGACTTCTTTAAAGTTCTTTTTTATTTATTTAAATGCAATTTATAACATCAAATATACAATATATAAGCAAATAGTCAAAAAAGAAAATTATTTTTAAAAGTATTTATCCTCATGAGACTCCATAGTGTTTACTGTGAGTCACTGAGCCTCATTTCTGTTTATTAACATTGACAAGTTTAGTTATTTACTATGTTTCTGTAGTTATGAGGTAAATTGTGATAGTTATCAGGTACAGTTTAATATTTACTAAAGAAATTTAACAGAATTTCTGAAATTTAATGCAAGTAAGTTGAAATAAATCAGCTTGGGTGCTGGAAACAAACAAATAAATAAAGAATTAAAATGAAAATAAATGAGTGAAGTGAGATTGCTGAGTGTTTTATTCCTGACTCATTAGAAGTGCAGTGTTAGACTGTTACACTCTAAAATATTATTCAGAGGGTTAGTAAATAAAGCTTAAAATAAAAAGTATGTTTAACATAAAAAAAGAAGTTTGTTTCATTTATTTCAAATTGTGCACCAGGATCATAACTAGAACCGAGCTGCTGGTTGGTAACACTGATGCTTCTGAGCTTGTGTTTAAAAATTTGAAGCAGTGTTTTCCAAAACAGTTGATGCTTGTCTTGCTTTGCTGTAGTCAAGTGATCATTGATGTCTGAAGCTTCATTCGTGACACCCAGTAACGTGACTGGTTCAAAAACAGTTCATTTGAAGGTGCAGTGTTTGAAAAAGATGTGAAACCTTCACGTGGTCGTGTTACCATTCAAACCGTCAATTACACTATTTGCAAGAAATGAAAACATCAGACATCTGATATGTGGACATCCATTAATATGGATGCATATCTAGCAGTCACATTCCATTATATTACTAATAACTGGTAACAGAACCAGTAAATTTATCAATTAATAAATAAGATGAAATGCTAACAGCTCTACCCAAACCTGCAACTAGCGGTTTTGCAACGGGTCGGCAGCACACCAGAACAGCACTGTCAGCGCATCCAGATGCTGACCTTCCGTGAGCTCAGCCGCCTGTTCATGTTCGCCCAGAAGCTCCGGGACATCTGCCGGCTGCTGGCTGAGGGACATGGCGCTGAGTGATTGCCCTTGTGGTACTGAAGCAGGTCATCACCAGACTGCGGAGTGGGTCCAGTGCCATTGACTGGCCTCGCTTGAAGATGTTATCCAGCTGGCAGAGGACCACATCCCCTCCCTTCTCCCTCTCTCTCTCTCTCTCTCTCTCTCTCTGTCTCTCGTGTCTCTCCCCCTCGTCCTCGCCCTTCCCCTGTGCCTGTGCCTGCTCCATGAAACGGGGGCAAATTCCTCCAAAACCTGTTCCCCCAACCCATGCTTTACCTCCCTCTTCCTCTCCCCCTGTGTCTGTCTCCTGTCTCCCCAAGTGGGTGAATCTGGGGCCGCAGGTATGGGAGTAAGGCCTGGGCTGGTATGCTTACGATGCAGGAAGCCTGGGCATACCCAAGACCACTGCCACATGGTGGAGGTGGGGGTGTTGGTCCAGGTAACCAATGCGCCGCAGGCCGCCCCCGATCAAGCCAAGACATACCGCATACCGGTGAGTGTTCAAGGGGGTACATATCACGCATTGGTGGATTCGGGCTGTTACCAGACCTCAATCCGCCAACACTTGGTTCAAGTTGAGGCATTGGGAAAGGCACGTTTGGTGAAGGAGAGGTGTGTGCATGGGGATGTTCACGAATATCCGCTAGTGCCGTTCATTTTTCACTTCCGGGGGCAAAAATATAGAGTAGAGGTGGCAGTTAGTCCTCGCCTCACCAATCCACTAATCCTGGTGACTGGGGAGCGTTAGCGAAAGAAATGTTTGTGGATGGGTCCTGCAGTAGTGGAAAACAGTGTGGGATGTGCTCAGCATTGGCTGGGGAGACGGTGCCGGGGCCGTCAACGTCAGCTCCACATCAGGGGGAATCGAAAGCAGGAGATCTCTGCTCCTCCTCTCTTGTTGGGGATTTCCCTGAAGGATTTCCCCTTGGAGCAATCGTGCAATGAGAGCCTCGGACATGCCTTCGACTTAGTAAGAGTAAACAATGGTCAGCAAATTCAGCCTAATGCTGTGCTCTCCCACCCCTATTTTTCAATTATTAAGGACAGGTTGTATTGAGTAGGCCACTGAAACACAAGAGAAGTTGACTCAGTTGTTGGTTCCGAAGAGCTGTCTGGAATTATTATTCCAGGTGGCTCACCGTAATCTGATGGCTGGGCACTTAGGACACGATAAAACACTGAACTGTCACATAGGGCCATTAGAGCAAACTGCACGAGGGCATCACTTTGTGCAACACAATCACTATGCAATCACTATGCAACATGATATCCGAAAGCAGTGCCTCTGCGCAACATCTCCACACATAATGTTGTGGAGACACTCTTCTGTGTTATCTCCCCCTGTGTTTTTACCCACGTCGATCTTGAAATTACTCGCCATGTGGCAAGGTCCCTTTGAGGTCACACGACAGGCTGGGGATATCGACTATGAGGTAAGGCAAACGGATAGAGTCGGGGCACAGCAGGTGTACCACCTTAAACCTTGGAGGGAGGCAGTTCTGGTGGCTTTGGTTACAGTTGTTCCAGAGAGGGCAGAGCTAGGACCAGAAGTAACTCAATCCACCCCACCTCTCTCCGTCCCAAATCATGGATGTGGCAAAATTGCAAGCAGAGTTTTCCGACGTGTTCTCACCTCTCCCCAGTCACACTGATCTCATAGAGCACCACATCAAGACAACTCCAGGTGTAGTAGCATGCAGCCGCCCTTATCGTGAAATGGCATTTAACCCATCCAAGTGCACACACACCCTGAGCAATAGGCAGCCTTTTTTGCTGCAGCACCCGGGGAGCAGTTGGGGGTCTGTTGCCTTGCTCAATCCCTGCCGGACCTAAAACTCAAACCCACGACCTTCGGGGTCACCTTCCGGTTACAAGTCTGACTTTCTAACCATTAGGCCATCATCCGCCTGAACACAAGTAAAATATGGTTCAGGAGGAACTCAGGGCTATGCTCGAAATGGGAATAATCGAGGAGTCGCACAGTGACTGGAGCAGCCCAGTGATTTTGGTGCCCAAGGCTGATGGGACTGTCCATTTTTGTGTGGACTTTAGAAAAGTCAACGCGGTGTCTAAGTTTGACACAATGCTTCTCATTGACGAGTTGCTTGATCGGTTAGGTGCGGTTCACTGGATTTGACAAAGGAATACTGGCAGATCCCCTTGACTCCAATGTCTCGCAAAAAGACGGCCTTTTCCTCTCCATTTGGGTTACACCAATTTGTGACCCCTCCTTTTGGGTTGTTTGGGGTCCCCGCAACATTCCAGGGACTCATGGACAGAATCCTCCGCCCACATGCTGCTTATGCCTCTGCTTATTTGGATGACTTTATTATCTACAGTAATGATTGGCAGAGGCACATGCAGCACCTGAGGGCTGTCCCGAGGTTGCTGAGAAGAAAGGGACTCACAGTGAACCCAAAGAAGTGATTGGACGGGTAGAAGTATAGTATCTGGGCTTCTACTTGGATCATGGGCAAGTGCGCCCCCAAATTGATGAGAAAGCAACGTTTGCGGCCTGCCTGAGACTCAAGACCAAAACAGGAGGTGAGATGATTTCTGGGTCTGGATGGCTATTATCATAGGTTTGTGCCTAACTATTCAGATGTCACCAGCCCGCTGACTGATCTCACTAAAAAGAGGGCACCAGGGGAGATTACGTAACCTACTAATAGAGATGGCCGCTTGAGTCCGGAGCTCTTCTATTCTGCGTCGATAAATCATCCGTTTAAGTTATAGTTTCGACATAATTTCAATATACTTGCTCCTGGTGTTCGTTTATATGGCTAAGTGTCAGCTTTTACCGGCCTCCCCAGAGAAGAAACGCCTCAAAGATCGTTGCATGTCATGGTGGCTGATGAACTAAAACTACAACTTAGCATCGTCTGAAAAATTTATACGGAGGAGTTTCAACCGATCGCGGAAAGAATTGGTTCCCTGGAGAGGGAGATGAGAGTGATTAGTAACAACTTTGAATATCCAGACGGTAGTGCAGAAAGTCAAGCAAGATTCGGCTGAAGTAAAGCTAACCGTCAACATGCTTCAAGACAAGATGGTGAGACTAGAAGACAAGAGTCGTCAATGCAATATTCGTCTTGTTGGTCTTAAAGAAGGGGAAGATGGCAGCAACCCTATGGGCTTTATGCAAACTCAACTATCCCTGTGGATTCCCTCTCTCAAAAATGGATCAATAGAGATAGAAAGGGCTCATCGCATTTATGCCGGTGATAGCAACAGAAAAGGTCCACGAACACTGATTTTCAAATTACTTCGGTTTCAGGACAGAAACGCGATCCTTAAAGGAGCCTGAGACAGGGGTCAAATACTCCACAAGGGCAGCTCACTTCTTTTCTTCCCTGATTACAGTAACCAAACTGCTGAGAGATGAACCTGTCATGGAAGAAACTAACGCAACTCGGGATCCCCTCCTTCATGATCTATCCGGCTTCGATCAAAGTGACACATCGCGGATCAACCTCTCTTCTCAAGATGCCGGCTGAGGTGGAGATTTACGGGGCACAGCAAGAGGCTCTCACGACACCTCTGCCCGTAGGTGATGGCATGCCAGCCGGAATGCTAACGGACGCCAACCTGTAATCTCCAGGAACTCATCTAACGTCGTGATTATGCCGAACACTATTACTCCGGTGAACTCTGGTGCCATGTATCCAGACTTGGGTGTTGTGCAGGGAGGCAGGGGAGTTTGTTCTAACTCTCCGCTTACTGCCTTTTCATTCGGTTACTGTTATTGTTCTTTTAAAGTTTCAGATGCCATGATGTATCCATGTAAGTCCACAATTTTCTATTTTATACTTTATAGGATTTATGTTATAATTTCTGATTTATGGCTCTTAAGGTAATATCTTGGAATGTCAATGGCTTAAATGGTGCCGTTAAGAGAACTAAGTGTTTGGATTATTTAAGATCTAAACAGGCTGCAGTTGCATTAATACAGGAGTCTCATTTGAAAGCATGTGATGTACACCGTTTTCAACATAGGCATTATAAATTAGTTTTCATTTCTTCATCTGCTAAGAAAACTAAGGGTGTTTAGATATTGGTAGCTCGACGTCTCCCCTTTTCTACACATTGTTCTAAGGGTGATGCAGATGGCCGAATTACTTATGTACTTGGTACATGGTCCAATATTAAGTGTGCTTTTGTTTCAGTTTATGCCCCCAATGAATACTATAGTGTGTTCTACCAACAGCTCGTCTGTATGATATTGAGTTTTAATGACTACCATCTTGTTACAGGCGGTGACTTCAATGCTGTATATAATTCCTTACTTGATAGGTCTCAACTGTTTCAATCTGATTTGGCCTCTTCAAAATTGTTCAATGATTTTATAAAAAAGATCAGTGTGTGTGATATATGGCGACTGAGAAATGACAATGTTAAAGACTACACGTTCTTTTCAGCTCGTCATAAATCCTTTTCACGCATTGATTATTTGCTTATATCACCTGCTTTTATCCCATTTATTGATAATGCTGATATATTACCTCTTCTTCTTTCAGACCACTCCCCTGTAACTTTGTGTCTTCTCCCATTTTCCGCTCCCTCTGGGCGTAAACGTTGGAGAGTTAATACATCATTAACACACATCGTTAATACACAATTGCTTACTTCCCTTGTAGAGTTTATTCAGTTGAATACTGGTGCCATAAATAATCCTCAATCCTTATGGGAGGTAACAAAATGCTTTATTAGAGGGAAATGCGTTGCTTTCTCTTCTTTTTGTCAAAAATCTAGGAATGGCCGCAGAAATTAGCTGGAGAGACAAATTCAGGTGGTGGAACAGGACCTTAAAAACGCCTATTGTCAACGGAAGTTAGAAAAACTATGTTCACTTAAATCTGAGCTAAAAGGATTACTTTTACATAGAGCTGAATTTATTATACATCGCACAAGACAATCTTATTACTTCAACGGTGAGAGACCAAGTAAATTATTAACATTATGGATCAAACAGATGGAATCTAGAGCAAATATACACGCCGTAAGGAGAGAAGGCGTTTAATGCACCCAACCCGAAGATATAAACCAGACCTTTCAAAGTTATTATGAGCAGTTATACACTTCTTATTCTTCTACTAGTTATCAACAGCATATATTTTTCTTCAGCAGTTTCATCTTCCTAAACTTGATGAATATTATCAGGAGATGTTAGATTGCCCCATGTCCATTCAAGAACTGAAATTTGCCCTGGAATCGATGCCAAAGAATAAAGCTCCAGGCATTGATGGAATTCCCCCTGAACTGATTTCTGCTATTTGTGATATACTATCTCCAGTCATTCTTAATTCATTTAATTTTGCGATTGAAAATGGAGCCCTACATAGGGACCAAAATACAGCACTAATAACCCTCTTACTCAAGAAAGGCAATGATCCCTTAGAATGTGCCAGCTATCGACCTATTAGTTTAATCACCACTGATGCTAAACTTTTCGCTAAAACTCTAGCTCTCAGTTTGAATAAATGCATAGATAAAATTGTTAACTATGATCAGTCCGGTTTTCTCAAAGATCGCTTTGCATCTGATAACATCAGGTGACTATTACATATCATCCGTAGGTCCAGTTTTTATTCAGCCTCCTCCGCAGTCATTTCCTTGGACGCGGAGAAGGCTTTCGATAGAATTGAAGGGAGCTTTCTTTGGGTAGTCCTTGAACATGCAGGGGTTGGGAATGGATTTATTAAAATGGTTAAAACACTCTATAATAGTTGCTCAGCTCGCGTCCTCACTGGTTCTTCAATGTCTCCAACTTTCACTCTCGGTCGTGGTACCCGCCAAGGCTGTCCCCTATTGCCTTTGCTTTTTATTCTATCAGTGGAGCCGTTCGCTCAAGCAGCACGCCAGTCATCAACAATACAACCTATTATTTGTGTAAATACCTCTCATAAAATCTCCCTTTACGCTGATGATATTTTGCTCTACGTTTCCAATATTTCTGTATCTTTTCCTGAATGCTTAAAACTTTTTAACATTTTTGGTACTCTCTCAGGTTACAAAATTAATTAGAATAAGTCAGCTTTAATGCCTCTTAATGATGCAGCGAAACAGGAATGCAATAGTCTACCTTCCATGATCCCCATAGTTAAACAATTGACGTATTTAGGCATTACTATAGTTTCTCCAATTCATCCTATCCCTAAGTGCAATTATTTAACTCTCCTGAATAAGTTCAAAGAAGATTTAGATAGGTGGTCCCCCTTGTGTTTTGTTCTTCATGGAAGGATATCTACTATTAAGATGAATGTGATTCCAAGGTTCAATTTTCTGTTTTCTATGTTACCATTAGCACCACCTGGAGGTTTTTTCAAAGAGCTTAATACAGCTGTTTCTAGATTTATATGGGATAAGAAAAAAACCCAGAATTCAACTTAAGACTGTGCAGCGTAAGAAACGTGATGGGGGTTTGTCTCTTCCTGATTTTGAATTATATAATTTAGCTTTTCAAATAAGACCACTTAAAACCTGGGTCAATTCTGACTCTTTGGTTCCATGGCGCAATGTAGAAGTTAATATTACTCATCCAGCTCGCTTACCAGATCTCCCTTTTCAGATATTTCTAAATATTCTAAGAAAAATTATAGACCAATTATTGAATATTCTCTTGATGTATGGAAAAGGGTTGAGAAAATGATGGGAGGCCCTTTCTTATTCACCAAAACAACACCAATATGGCACAATAATTGCTTTCGTACTGGTAATAAACCCTTTGTTTCTAAAGCCTGGTCTAATTGTGGTATTCATACCCTGTTCTTTTAATGCAGTACTCTTATGTTCCAGCTACTTACTCCTGGGAAAGAGAAGGTTTAACTAAACCTGATTGGGATGTGGTATGGGCCAGATGTTTCATGGCATCTAAGAACCTGGGACACCAGATGATCCATTATAAATGTATTAATAGGTCTTATTTTACTCCTAGTGTATCGTATAAGATAAAGATTAGACCGGATCCATACTGCCATCTCTGTAATAAATCTGCAGTAGGTTCCTATTTTCATATGTTCTGGGAATGCCCAGTGGTGTTTTCTTTTTGGACATTTGTAAGTACTGTTCTCTCAGATATGCTACAACTGGATATACCTCAAGAACCTCTGGTTCTTCTACTGTTAGATGATTCTGCTCTCAATTTGAACTCTCATCAAAAAAGGATTTAAAAAAAAGAAGACTATTTTAAGACTATGGAGAGAACCATCCACCCCTACATCCCTCACATGGTTATCCTATTTCAGAGACATTGTCTCGCTGGAAGGTACAACTGCCAAGCTCAATGGCGCAAAGGACAAGACTATTCAGAGTTGGGCAATAATTGCAGAGATGCTATTAGATAAGTTAAGATGTTGACTTTATAACTGTGTTGACCTAACTATTTATTATTGCCTCTCCTCTATTCTCCCCCTTTTTTGTTTTCCCCCTTTTCTTCTTATATGTGTGTATGTGTGTGTGTATGTATATATGTATATGCGTGTGTATGTATATGTATAAGTATACACATATGGACAGTTATCATGGCATCTGTTTGTATATAGTTCAATGGAGTTTTGATTTATTTCCTTATTGTGGGAATCCAAACTCAATAAAAACACTGATCACAAAAAAAAGAGGGCACCAGATCTGGTCCAGTGGACAAAGCCATGCCAGCAGGCTTTCACTCAGGTAAAAGTTGCACTCTGTGCCAGACCACTGTTGCATTCTCCTGACTTCTCTCTCACTTTTATTTTGCAGATGGACGCTTCGAGCAGAGAGTTGGGGGCCGTGTTGTCCCAGGTGGTGAAGGGGGAGGAATGCACCATGCTGTACATCAGCTGCAATCTGTTGGGATGGGCTTTCACCCTCTGTTCGGACCAAGCTCCGCTCCAGTGGCTCCACTGCATGAAGGATGCCAACGCGTGGATCACTCGTTGGTATCTGGTACTTCAGCCATTTAAGTTCAAGGTGGTCCACAGGCCATGGGCGCAGTCAGCGGCAGGCCGGAGTCCGGAGGGGGCATGGTCAAGTGCCGATTTGTGAATGGAGGGCAGAGCTGAAGGAATGCAAACTGGCAGGGAATTTTACTAATGAGTATTCTGTGTTGCAGTGAGCTGAAGCGTGGATAAGAGAGACAGACAGACGAACGCCTCGAGAGAGAAAGCACGATCCAGCACAGAGCCGTGTGCCTGTGGGTGTATGTGTGTGTGGAACTTAAATAGACCAATGAAAGCGGAGGGGAAAATTGAGAATAAATCACCTCTGAGTTGTACTAAGCCTGCCTCCTGCTTTCACCTGAACCCATGAGATTGTTACATATGTTATTAGTCATCATGTTGTTGTTATTAGTCCTCATTAGTTAAATAAAAAACTGTTTATACAAGTGTATATTTATTAACAGCCAACTCACTTTAGGTGATAATTTTTGAGACCTGCTTGACAGCCATGTTGTGGAAAAAATGCCACTGCTGATGCCACAGTGGAAGTTCAATGGTACCTTAGTGATCCAAATATTTCTAGACCAGTATTTTCTAAGGCAGGAGAAATTTTGAATAAAAGAAGGAAGTATCTATGTTCCACAACAGTTGATCAAATATTGTTCCTCAATAAACAATTCAAATCAATTTTATTTGTATAGCGCTTTTACCAATGGACATTGTCACAAAGCAGCATTGTCACAAAGCAGCTTTAAAGAAATTCAAATTAAATTAAACCAGAATAAATTGTAAATATGTCAATTCATCCCTAATGAGCAACCCAGAGGTGACAGTGGTTAGGAAAAACTCCCTGAGACGATATGAAGCAGAAACATTGAGAGGAACCAGACTCAAAAGGGAACCCATCCTCATCTGGGTGACAATGGATAGTGCAATTATTAACAGATCCCCTCTATAACAGTGTACTAAATGGACAAATAGTGCAGTTGTGCAACCAGTAAATTCATCATGGTATTCACAAAAACAGTTGTTAAAACTCCAGTTTGTTAAAACTATCTACTGTCCACTGATGGAGTCCTGAGTACGAAACTGCTCATGGCAACCGCAGCCCTAAAGCCACCACAGCAATCAGTAGGGCATCAGGATGGATCGGGCAGGTCCGGAGAGCAGAAGGGCTCAGGATCGTAGCATTTGGTATCTCAGGGGTAGCATTTGTAGGGCATCAGGATATATATCAGATATTGTTTGGTAAGCTTTTGTCCCATAATGATTAAGGGCAATGGGCAAACCAAAAGGGACAGCCAGAAGGTGACACAGACATGAGGGCATCCTGCAACATAAAGCAGCCAGCCACTCCACCGTTGACAAATCTGAGTGAACAGCTGAGTGAAACCTCAAGATGTGAAACATCTTTATTGAGTTTTTATTGTCTCACTTTTTCACACGCATTTTTTAACAAGTCAGACAAACAGTATATTTATTTCATTTTCAATAAAAATGCTAATATGTCAGTACGTTATCAAGTCATATATTCTTTGAGATGCAATTTAGGCTGCTATAGACATATTTGACTAGCAGGAGCCACTAGCATGTAGTGTTAAAGCTTGAATTGTTGTTGTTCCTCTTTTGGCAGCTCCGGTTAGGGGTTGCCACAGCCGATCATTGGTCCGTTATTTTTTGATTTGACACAGTTTTATGCCATATGCCCTTCCTGATGCAACCCTCCCCAGTTTTATCTGGCCTTGGAACCAGCAATGAGACGCACTGTTGCACGCAACCCCAGTGGCTGGGGGTGATTCCCTGGCCAGGAATCGAACTGCGGCAGTGAGATCTTCAATTCCCCATCCCCATAGTGCAGGTGATAAATTATAATGGCAATAGTGAAAAACATTTCCTGCTCCTCCATATTCAGAGTAGAGTTAATCACACAGTGAAGATTTAATACTGAAATTACACATATCAGTCTTCCCACTTCAGACATACTTACAGACTTAATGCTATTCAGAAGTTACATGTGAGTTACACATGTGGGGCAGAGTTATTTGTTGATTTCTGTGTTCCACTTCCTGGGTATGGTGACTTTCAGGTGCCAAATCAGAGCTGGAGGATTAACACCAATTTCTGTTAGAAACTTTTGGTAGAACTTCATACCAGGTGATGGTGGTGGAGCAGAACAAACATGAGGATGTTAGGTATATAGAAGTTCTGCAAAAGAATTAAATTACAGATGGAATTTCCAAAGTTTATATCAATGTGGGATGTTTAAATGAACATGTATTTAAATGGTTAATTTATATGTTTGTTTATTGGTTTATTTATATAGTAATGAAAAGTTGTGATATTGTTGAACCCCAGCAGAAATCTTATCTCCTTTTTGGGGTGAAGTTTGGGGTATAAGTTGGTCCCTATTTCACACAAACAGGGAATTAACATCAGCCCTAGGAGAACTAGTCTTACTGATAGAGCTCTGAGAAGGGTGCATGAAATATAAATATTCTCAGCACAACCCTGTATATTTATATAAATATATGCAATTTTTACTGATTTATTTTGAGCAGTCAATACACCATTGGTAAACAAAACAGCATCATGTCTCTGTGACAATGTGCGTGCGCAGGTGTGTGTGTGTATGCTTGTGAGGACAGGTGTGTGCAGGTTTGTGCAGGTGTGTATTTATTATCTGTTTACAGTCACTGCCCTTCCCACTCTGCAGAATAAACCAGTTAGACAGTGTCAGTGTTGGTGAAACTCAGCAGCTCTAGTTTGTGTTGAGGGGAAAATAAACCATTTCAGGAGTAAAAACACAGTGAGTAGCTAAATCTAAAGCTATAATATATAAACACACTGAGTATCTAAATCTAAAGCTATAATATATAAACACACTAAATAGACACTAGATGCAGAAGAGTTTTGTGGGTTTGTACTGAAGTTTTAATGTACACAGGTTGTTTTATGATTTGATACTGTGACTATTTCCTGTAAGTGAACTCTGTGCTGATACAGGGTTTGATTTAACACACCGATGTTAGAGTGAAGCAAATGTGTGTCCTGCTGTAATCTGGAGAAGGAGACATGACCTCCAACATGAGTGTGTCTGGAAAACAGCACTTAAAGAAAGATGAGAGGTGAGTTACTTTTCCATTCACCAGCAATAAATACACACCGTCTCATGGGAACAGATCTGTATCTCTAAACACTCACTAGTTAACAGAGGAACTAAACTCTGCTTTAAGGTGTTTAATAGCAGTGAATATATCACTGATCTGATGTAAGAACAGTTTAGAGAAATCATTCACTGAGAGAAGAGTAAAAAGGACTG
>CM040983.1:28934152-28956725 GCA_022985145.1 Pangasius djambal | reverse complement strand
CGTAAGAAGTGTCCAACCAGTGTGAATCATCTTTGGGCAATCCTCCAGGAGGCTTGGAGTAATATATCAAGTCAATGTTTGAATAAACTGACTGCTCGGATGCCTAGTGTTGTCCCTTATTATCAATGCAAAATGGTCACTAACTAAAGAGGATTTATGCTTATATTGCCCAAAAACCCTATTTTGTTCAGGCGTTTCCAAAGTTTTGGAGGGCAGTGTATGTGACTCCACCTGTACTCGGGTCCACACCAAACACCTGAACCAGTTTCTCTGAAAAATCATAGGGAGGAGAGCACGAGATGCTGTGAGTCCTAGTCATCTTTTGAGAATTAGAACTAGTGATCAGTTTGCAGACACTCCTGCCATTAAGACTCCAAATGGGAATATTACCACTGATCCTAAAGAGATAAATTATAGTTTCCAATCTTTTTATTCCAGCTTATCCAAATCAGAAGTATTGCTAGATCAGGACAGATGTGACAATATTTTAAATAAGTGAGACCTCCCTCAACTATCTAGCTTGGACTGAAGGGATGTAGATAACCCTATTTCCTTGGAGGAATTGAAAGAGGCTGCCCTCAATATGCAAAGAAGTAAATCACATGGATTCCTTCAGAATTTTATGTCACCTTCTGGGAACAAATAGGCTCATTTGTCATGAATAAGATTAACTACTCTATTGAAAAGGGCAGTTTTTTTAAGGGAGGTTAATACAGCCCTAATTTTCCTTACTCTTGAAAAAAGATCCAGTTGATTGTGCCAGTTATCGCTTCTGAATTCTGTCCTTAAAATCTATGCCAAACTACTCACCCGTCACCTTCAGCACCATATGCCAACATTAGTAAACTGTGATCAGACAGGATTTATTAAATCTAGACTAGCATCAGATAATGTCTTCTTCACATAATCAATGCTGCAGCACATATTAACGCTCCTGTAGCAGCACTCCATGCTATAAAAGCTTTCGACAGGTTGAATTAGTCATTCTTATGGTCAGTCCATAAAACGATGGGCTTAAGGGAAGGTTTTATCCAGATGGGTAAAGTGTTATGTGCCACTGGTTCTGCATCTGTGTTAATGGGACAAATCTACTCTTCTCTGTTTCCAGTTTCTAGGTCATCATGCAAGTGGTGCCCCCTTAGTCCAGCACTTTTCACTCTTTCTCTTGAGCCTTTAACTCAGATGATACTCCAGTCTTCCAAGGTGCTTCCCATCTCTTCCCATCCCACTCTCCATCACTTAGCCTTATATGCTGATGATCTGTTAGCCTTTTGGAAAGTCTTTCAAGCATCTGCGAGGAGTTTGGATGCCTGTCTGGCTTTAAAATTAACTGGTCAAGATCTGCACTTTTACCAGTAAATGAACCTGCCATAGCATCATTTATTCCAGCCACTACTCCCATTGTTCCATACTTCAAGTACATAGGAATTGAAATTCAGATTGCTAAACACAATTACTCCTTAGCTTTTGCCAAGCTGCAGGACTCTCTAGATAGGTGGACTAGTTTCCCCCATTTCTCCTCAAGCCTGAGTTTCCATCATAAAAATGAACATTCTACCCAGAACAAATTTTCTCCTCAACTTCTGGAAAAAGGTACATTCTGTTGTGTCTCAAGTCAAATGGAAAAACAAACGTCCCCATCTTCAACTCTCCACTCTACAGAGGAGAACAGAATTTATCTATATGTTCTGGGAGAGTCCACCGGTTGCTGAGTTCTTGGTTAAGGTAGTGTCCAAACTATAGAATTTGATATCTTTGACGCTGCCCACAACTGTATTGGTCCTGATCCTAAATGATTTGTCTGCGCTTAACATTTCTAAATTTAAAAAAATGAATACTTCCTGCCAGACTCACTGCTGCGAAGAAAATGGCTGCAGTCCACTGGAAACCTCCTCACTCACTCTCCATTAGAGCATGGACTCTGTTCTTTGTAGATGTAATCTACATGGAACTCTCAAAAGCTCTAATTAATGGTGCTAATGAGGTTAAGTTTACATTAGTCACATTAATCACTGCCGGTTACATTAATCACTGGCGTAAGGCAATCGATGCCCTGGAAAGTCTTCTATAAAACCTGTAACACTTGTATCTCTTTATTTTCCAAACAGTAGACTCAGAGCCTGTGTGTGTCTGTCTGTGTGTGTTCGTTGTGTTTGTGTGTAGCAGATGATGTGAGTGTTCATGGAAGTAGTTGATTTTTCTGTCTCACTGTGGTCACATTTCTGTCTTTCTTGTATACTGCCCTGTATTGCATTGTTTTATGATGTTGATGTGCTTGATCAGAGCGAATAACTAAACAAATACAAATTTGATCACAAAAAAATCCAAAACGATCCTCTTTAAAACTTTTGTTAACTGCAAAAAAGATTATATATATATATATATATATATATATATATATATATATATATATATATATATATATATGTAATTATATATATATGTTGCCAGTTAACAAAATAAATCAATTGACACTGAATCACGTTTTATATTTGCATATTTTATTTTAACTAAATCAGTTGTTTAGATTTCTTTTGTTGCGATTTTAAAAGATTCCAAATGAATAGTTAAACAAATAACAGGTGATAATTCAGTATCACTCAACTTACATTCCAAGATAGCAATACTCAAATTCACCACACGGGGGTTACCCTAATAGTATATAAGCTTCAAACTCAGATTTCACAGGAATATTTCAATGAACATTACAGCAAACTAAAATAAAGTGTCAATTCTTCCGAATTTCGAATTATGATCAATGTTAGGGCACATTTAGGGTGAAATAATACTCTTAAGAATCCCACAAACAAACACGGTAGTGGCACCCTACACATAAACACAAAACCCACCGTCAGCATTTTCATCACATGAATTCCAATACTATTGTACAAAAATAAAATATAACATGAACATGATCTTATGCACATAAACATTACATTGGACACTCACCGAATTCTGTTTTACCGAGAACTCGTAACACTCGTCACATGCAACGGCGCACAATCTCCGATCATCCCGTACCCTAGCCATAAAATACACATTTTACATATACAGGATGAAATAAACACAGCCTATTACGCCAGATTAAATGATTATCATCAAATTTACTCACGTAGATAATGGATTTAACTCAGGATGATACACTATTGGATTCGTCTCTCATACACTGCTTAAGCCGTCTGTCTGTATATCGCACTCTTAACGCGTCATATTCAGTGGCCGCTCTCTTAAAGGGGAAGTACACTTTTTTTCCTTTTTTGTTCCTACATTAGCTATCATTTGAAAAACAGCATTGTGACTTAGGGCTGATCTAGGCTCATGGTGTGGAGTTGAATGTTGACCCACACTAGATCTAGCACTCCTTCCAAGTGTGGGCAAGCTAGAAACCCCACCTTGCTCCTGAAAGCCTCTCCCAAGTTCTGTTCCAGCCAGAACCTTGGGATCACACGGAGACACCTCTGGAGCTCTCATCTCGTTTTCAGCTTCAGGTTCAGTCCACGCAAGACACTTGGGCCAGTACATTCCAAGCGCACTACACCGTCCTCCAAACTCTCATCATCTACATCCACTGCCGAAGCCCCATCCACTTCCACATTAGGCTCAACACCCCTCTTGTGAGCTACTGGATCAGGGACGTGCACACACGGTCTGAAATCCACCCGATCCACTCTCTTGATGGACCTCCCTCCACAGGTTCCACTGTATGAGTAGTCCCTTGAATCTCTATCACCCGATATTGGGTCGGATGCCAGGCGTCCTGTATTTTATTCCTTTCAATCCGCTCTGCTGCTTTCCTCTCAGCATAGACCTTGGCACGTTCATGGGCCTCCTTCAGGTGTCTCTGATGGCCTGCTAACCAGTCATGAGTTGGCTTAGCCCCTGATTCTCGTCCCACCAATGCATCCACTGGCAAATGAGGGTCCACACCGAACAACAGATAGAAAGGAGAATACCCCGTCGTTGAATGCGGGGTAATGTTGTATGCGTAGACCAGTTCCGCCAGATGTTCAGGCCACCGTATTTTAGAAGCAGCTCATGTAGAGTGCGATTAAAACGCTCGTACTGGGCATTTCCTGTCGGATGATGGTGGGTGGTACGGCTTTTTTTAACCCCATACAGCTTGCACAATTCTGCGATTACCTCGCTTTCGAAATTGCGCCCCTGGTCTGAATGTAGCCGTTCTGGGACTCCGCATTTCATGAACCACTCCCTCAAGAGAACTTTAGCTGTGGTGTCAGCTTTCTGGTCCCATGTCGCGAAAGCTTGCGTGAACTTGGTGAACATGTCAGTGACAACTAAGACGTTCTCCCTTCCTGGCTGGCTCCAGCAAAGTGAAATCTACTGCTACCACCTCTAGAGGCTGGCTAGCAAGGAATGACTTCATGGGCGGATGCACTTTAGGCTGAGGCATTTTCGTGAGAACACAGCGTTGGCAATTCTTGATCCACTCCTCAACGTCTCCATACATCCCCACCCAGTAACATCTTGGTTTCAGTAGTTGCAGGGTCCTTTCAATCCCCTGGTGCCCCATACCAGCATGCACACTCTCAAGCACCTGGGTTCTTAAGCAGGCGGGGATTACCAGTTGGAAGCACTCCCCATGACGCATATCCTCCACAACCCGATACAACAATCCCTCCTTTTCCCTTATTCGGGCCCACTGCTTCAATAATCATCGTACAGATTCTGACAGGGTTTTCACCTCCAAGCGTGCAGGCTTGCGTTTCTGGTCCCAAAAGGTCCTGAACTCCTTCAGCACTGGATCTTGACTCTGAAACGTGGCCAACTGCTCTTTAGAATAGCCAGGCCAAATAGGAGTACTCCCCTGTGCCTCAGTGCTTGCCAGCCCACCTGTTTCCATGGCACGCATCTGCCGGACTTCGCACTTCTCTATTCCAACTTGGACCAATTCAGCATCAAGAGCAGTTCCACGTTATCCCAGGCTACAGATAGTCACACAGTTGTCATACTCGGCATCTTCCAGGTCTATCACGGGCTACCCTGCCAAGAGCTGCCTAGACAACGCATCTTCAGCATGATTACACCGGCCGGGTCGATACTGGACATTGAAATCAAATGCCGCTAGCTGCGCCACCCACTGTTGTTCCAGGGCTCCTAGCTTGGCAGTGTTTAGGTGACATAGTGGGTTATTATCTGTGATAACAGTAAATTTGGAACCCAGCAAGTAACTCCTGAATTTTTCAGTTACTGCCCACTTGAGACTCAGCAGTTCTAATTTCATGCTGCTATAATTCTTGTCATTCCTCTCAGCATTCCGCAACCGTCGGCTTGCATAAGAGATCACCCTTTTCTTTCCCTCTTGCTGCTGCAGAAGGATGGCTCCTAAGCGCTGATGGCTGGTGTCAGTCTCGAGGATAATTGGCGCAGAGAAATCAGCAAATCCGAGCACAGGTGCGCTAGTCATTTTCTCTTTCAAAGCATCAAAAGATGCCTGACACTCAGGATTCCACCCACTGATCACCTTTTGGTTAACTTTAGCTGGAGGCCCCTCATTCAGACACTGATTGACTAAATCATGCAGCGGCCCTGCGATTTTTGAGAAGCCAGGAACAAATCTCCTATAATACCCGCAGAACCCAAGGAACGACCTCAGAGCTTTCAGAGTCATGGGTATTGGCCACTGCTTCACAGCAGAGATCTTGTTAGGGTCAGTGGCTATACCCTCAGCAGATACCTGATGTCCCAAAAATGTCACTGTGGACTGTAGGAAATGACATTTTCCTACTTTGACTTTAAGTCCAGTCTCCTGTAGCCTTGATAACACAGTCCGTAACCTTTCCAAATGGTCAGGAAATGTTTTGGAGAACACCAAGATGTCATCCAAATATACAAGCACATCCTGAAAGATGAGATCACTCATGGTTGTTTGCATTAGTCTTTGGAAAGTTGCGGGCCCGTTACACACCCCCATTGGTATCCGCAGATGCTCATACAGCCCAAATGGTGTGGTGAAGGCGGTTTTATGCCGATCCTTTTCTGCTACAGCCACCTGGTGATACCCACTGGCCAGGTCGATGTACAAAAAGAACTGTGCGTCTCGTAAAACATCAAAACTCTCATCCACCCAAGGCAGTGGAAAGGCGTCCCGCTTTGTTTTCAGATTTAGCTTGCGGTAGTCGACGCATAGTCTGATACTACCGTCAGCCTTTCTCACTAGCACCACTGGAGATGCGTAGCTGCTTGAGCTCTCTTGAATAACGCCCTTCCTCAACAGTTGCGCTATGTGTTCCTTGGCCTCTCTGTATTGGTTCGGTGGAACTCTGAGATATGGCAGGTTAATAGGTACATCGTCCACCAGGTTAATCTCATGCTGTACTCGGTCTGTAATCCAAGATCTTCATCGCTTAAGGCAAACACATGGGCATATTCAGCGAGTAATGCTTTCAAATCAGCTTGCTGTTCCACTGTACCTCCAATGTCCAGGTGGGATACCACTTTAAACCACTGCTCTTGCCTGGATGGTGATTTGGCCCCCATAGAGATCTCTTCAGCATTCGCAGAAATGCGTTGGAATGTTACCTCATGTCCTGGGTCATTATCCACCACCTTCACTTGTGACAGAACACCGATGCGAGTCCTAGGGTGCAACCACACATCTTCGTTAGACAGGTTAAGAACTTGGACTGGGCCCTCGTGATGGTGTGAGCTTACAACAGTCGGCATAATCAGCACACCTCCCGGCAAAGCTAAGTGCGCTGACTCCAGCAGCCACTGGCTTTCACCTTCAGCACTCACCAACCACCATTTTGCCATCACTGTAGTTATGGAGCCCGCCGGCACATGGACCACACTCCTTCCAGCTACCCGGGCCACCCGACTCTTCAGAACATCACAGGTTTGTATATGCTGGAACGCGTTACTCCAATCAGTCTCTAGCCCCCATTCCAACGGAGCCTCGAAATCGGACTGCACTATCTGCCGGCAACGACTAATGATGTTCATCCCGACAATGCAGGAAACAGTTTTTAAAGAGGGTGGGGGATCTTTTACCACTAAAAACCCACAGTTTGGTATTTTCCTGCCCATAGTCTCTACCTCTAGCTCAAGATATCCCAGGTACGGGATGTCTAGCCCATTGGCGGCAGTAAGCCTGAGCCACCCAGTGGTCGAAAGCATGTCTTCATCATCGCCCCCCAGGTGTCGTCGGAAGAAACTTTCAGATATCGTACTAACTTGGCTACCTGTGTCCAAGAGACAAGATACCTCTACGCCAAGAACCTTAATATCTACTTGAGGACATGTCCCTACTGCCCACTTCAGCAGTTCTCCTTGACTAGAGTCTACAGGTTGCCCTCGGATGGCTCGACTTGTCACATTTCCTGGCTCACTAGAACGGGGTGCAGGTTTTTTTGAGTTACGTTTCTGGGGACAATTTCTCGCAATATGCCCTGCTTCCTGACATTTCAGGCATATGGGCTTGCCATCCTCAGTAAATCATAACTGGGCTCTTGTGTTATTCGCCTGCAGGCCCCCAACCCCCTGTTGTTGTGTCATTAAGCTTTTAACAGCCTGTGTTAGCTCAAGCTAGTGCATGAGAGAAATCACGAAAATCCTCCCCCTTTTCTGCTTACACCTATAAAAGTCCTGGAGGAGTTGGGCACTGCTGCGCCTATCAATGAAAGCCTCTCTAAGGTAAGTGAGTATATCAGTGGCTGCATCCCTGTCTACATCGCTTCGCAGTCTAACCTCTTCTAATGCAGCACCTCGCAGCAAAGACATAACAAAATCACACTCATCATTTCGGGCTCTTAAAGCACGCTCAACCTCTTCTACAAACTCATCCACTGTTCTCCCATCTTTTTCAACGTCCCCTGTGAATAGGCTGATGTGTCGTTCTCGAGGTGCATAGACATAAGTCTTATTAAACCCACCCTTCAAAGACTCAAGTGTGGCCATTGCTTCGTCATGCTTTTGACTCAGTTCTCTTAACTTCAGACAAATGTCGTCCTCTTCCCCCTCTGAATGGTCAGACATGTTGCAAGTCATGTTGCAAGTCTGGAACGTGGCAAACCCACGTCACCACTCCGTCTGCTCCTTCACGTCTAGGCCAATTCCCACGTCCCATTTCTACTCTGCGTCGAACCCTCAGTCCGGCTGTCACTGGCTCCTTCCACGCAGGAGACTCCTCTTCACCACTACTGTGTTTGCTTACCCGTGTGCCACTAACACTTAACCTTCACTGGCAGGATCGATAATAAACAAACCCCACTCCTGGTACCAAATTTTGTTGCCAGTTAACAAAATAAATCAATTGACACTGAATCACGTTTTATATTTGCATATTTTATTTTAACTAAATCAGTTGTTTAGATTTCTTTTGTTGCGATTTTAAAAGATTCCAAATAAATAGTTAAACAAATAACAGGTGATAATTCAGTATCACTCAACTTACATTCCAAGATAGCAATACTCAAAGTCACCACACGGGGGTTACCCTAATAGTATATAAGTTTCAAACTCAGATTTCACAGGAATATTTCAATGAACATTACAGCAAACTAAAATACAGTGTCAATTCTTCCGAATTTCGAATTATTACCAATGTTAGGGCACACCTTTAGGGTGAAATAATACCCTTTAGAATCCCACAAACAAACACGGTAGTGGCACCCTACACATAAACACAAAACCCACCGTCAGCATTTTCATCACGTGAATTCCAATACTACTGTACAAAAATAAAATATAACATGAACATGATCTTATGCACATAAACATTACATTGGACATTCACCGAATTCTGTTTTACCGAGAACTTGTAACACTCGTCACATGCAATTGCGTACAATCTCCGATCATCCCGCACCCTAGCCATAAAATACACATTTTACATACACAGGATGAAATAAACACAGCCTATTACGCCAGATTAAATGATTATCATCAAATTTTCTCACGTAGATAATGGATTTAAATACATAAATCTTTGAAAGACAGAGGGCTTAGACCTGCTAGTACATTGATACAAGCTGCCCTGCATGTTATTAACTGGTAGTGTACAGTTCTATAATTCTTTATTTTCTGTAATACAATGCACTATATCTGCAGTGTTGGTTGTAGAAACTTGAACACAGATTAGAGTGTATTGTTTGTAGGCTGCTCGCTCTCACATGTGTGTGTTATGTACATGAACTAATGGTCTTATAATAAATTGTAGCTGAGAGATTGTGGAGTGCAGAAAGACATCCCTGATTCTGTAAATGTGCTGATGTGGTGTCCTGTCCTCTGATTTCTGTGTGTGAAAGAAACACACTGACATTTCTGTTACATGTTCAACTTTAGCTGTATTATGGCTGTGTTTGTGTGTTTGAGATCAGTGTTCTGATATTTCATCATTTCTCTTCCAGGCTGTGTGAGTGTAATCTGACAGTGGAAAGCTGTAGAGTTCTGTCCTCAGTTCTCAGCTCAAACTCCTCCAGTCTGAGAGAACTGGACCTGAGTGACAATAAACTGCAGGATTCAGGAGTGAAGCTGCTCTCTGCTGGACTGGAGAATCCACACTGTACACTGGAGAAACTGGAGTAAGATCATCAAACACACACACATACACAAACATTAAGTATTTTAATAAATGTCAAGTCATAATAATAATAATAACTTTAAATAGCACCTTTCATGCATAAAATGCAGCTCAAAGTACTTCATAATGGAAAAGATAAAATATGTGATACGAGATATGATAAAAAATATGATAAAAGATAAATAATGAAATGATAAAATAATAACAAAACAATAATAATGCAACACAACATAAAAATAAAATATTAAAACCTAAAAAGTCACTAAGAAATAAATATATATATAATCAAACAGAAAATAAAATATTTAAAAGACCATTAAGAGATCAAAAGGCAGTTCTAAGCATATAATCAAGAGGACTAATTGAAAGGCAAGGTAAATAAATGTGTTTAAGCTGCTTTTTAAATATATTTAGTGAAGGTGTCTGATGGATAGATGCTGGGAGTGAGTTCCACATCCTGGGAGCAGAGACACTAAAAGCAGTTTCACAGAGCTGCTTCTTATTAAAATTCACCTTAAGGAAGCCAGCATTTGTTGTTGTTAAAAAAACGATTTGGGGTGAAATTCATCAGACATTCTGCTAAATACACAGGTGCAATGCCATTAAGAGTTTTAAAACTAATAAGAGCACTTTAAACTTCATTCTGGATGTCACAGGTAACCAGTGCAGTTCCTGCACAATAGGAGTAATATGGTCTCTCTTTAGTTTGTGTTAGAAGCTGAGCAGCTGCATTTTGTACTAACTGTAATGGATAAATAGTAGATAATAGTAGGTAAAGAAAGTAAATGCATGGATGAGTTTTTCTGCATCTTATTTAGATAAAAATGGAAGAACTTTTGTAGTTTAGAGGTATATTATTGATGTGAGGAACAAAACTGAGATCAGAGTCGACTGTTACAGCCAGATTTCTAACCTGTAACCAGCTCATTTTTCAATAAGTATTCTGTTCTCTGTTCATCTCCTACAATTAATATCTCCAATTTATCCTGGTTTAACTGCAGAAAGTTCTGTAACACACAGTCAGATATTTCATTCAAGCATGTAATCAGTTTATTAATTGGCTCTTGATTACTCAGTGACACTGATATACAAAGTTGTGTGTCATCTGCATAACTATGAAAACTGATTTCATGCTTTTAAATGAGTCTACCAAGAGGAAAGGGGCAGGGGGAGAAAAGCAAGTGTACTAAAATAGATGCTGTCTAACACACAAGTATGATCTGAACCTGCTTAGAACTGCTCCTGAGAGAATTATCCAATGCTCAAATCTGTGTAGAAGAATATAATGGTCTACTGGCCCTTGCCACAGATCATTTAAAAACCCTGATCAAATGCATGCACACAACAGATCATTTGTATTCAGTGATTCCAAAACTCCATAAAAGGTAAATGGAAGTTATTTTGACTCATGTCTATGCAAATAAAATATTATTAACCAGTGCAACAGCACCTGAGAAGGCCAAAATCTGGAAACCATTTACAGAAAAGGTGAATTAGATGTGAATGTGGTGAGGTGAAAAGAAAATGGTTTGACATGAAAGGTGAGAAAAAGAGATGTACACTGTACGCAGGTGATCATGGACACCGAGCATCACACAGAGAAACTGCTGTGTTTAAATAGTTTAAAGTGTCTCAGTGACTGTTGGTCAGAAATCTCTCACACTGATGCGCTCTTCAGCCTCTCACACTACAATCAGTCACTTCTCTCTGTTTGAAACGTGACAATAACAAGAAATCCAAGCACTGATACACTCGGAGATGCACAGGAATGGCACAAGGTTGTTGTGTTGGTTAAATTAGTGCTGGCTCTAAAGTGTTGAACAGCATTTAAAGAAGATGCCGTGACAAACAAAAGTGATTTATAAACCAGCTTTCATCCTCCAGAAAAATCATACTGATCTCTAAATATCTAAATATCTCTAACAGTGTGCGCTAAATCTTCGGTCAACTTACGGCTATACACAGACAGACCGGCCCGTCCTCCTTTATACAGACGCATTTCTTTTGTCTTAATTGAATGACTCGCCTTATTTGTCTTAATTTATGAATTTGTGTTGACTTGCTTTTTTTTTTTTTTTTTTTAAATTCATATTTTTTCAATATTCCTTTAATTAACACCATTATCTGATTTGAAGCCGATCAATGAAGCTTCACCTTATTTAGTTTTGTTTTATCTGTAAATTGACACAAACTCAGGAGCTCTTGTCCCCAGTGAGACCCCTAGCACACAGGAACAGGAGTCCAGTGTTGATGCTATTTCCCCAAGCTCCAGCTCAGTCCAGAACTCCTCCATAAGTGCCTGATGAATGTGAAAGTAGAGGACAGTGAGGTGTTGGTGGAGAAGCACTGGGCTGAGGGTCAGAATAAAGACCAGATAAAGCGGCTCTACACATACATAAAGAGCTAGCTCTTGTGCTGAGTGGCCAAGCCCATTTAACTCTGATCCAACACCTCATCAACCTTTTCTCTCAACAGCATGTATATGTTCCACAACATTACATTTTTAATTTACACATTAAAGATTTACTGTGTAAATGCTCCTGCACACGGTTCATGAATAAATTCATTCATATCCAGTGTGATAAATGTAGCCCAGTGTTTTATATGAGTAAAAAATTAACGTGTGTATTTGTATATGGTGTGGATTAGCATTGTTTCTGGTGTGTGTGTGTGTGTGTGTGTGTGTGTGTGTGTGTGCGCCTGTGTGTCTGTGTGTCCAAAAGGTCCAAAGAATAATGAACACCAACTGTTTTACCGTCTCTGTGAAATTCAGCTTTGTGTTAATGCTGAAATATCTACATCACTTCTCCCTTCAGAACAAAGTACATTTATTTCTACAGTGTGTAGATCAGTGTACATTACATACACATTTACTTTAATAACATGCCAGTACTAGTCGTACTTTACAGTGAGGTCAATAAGCCAATTTCTCTGATGTTATCTGTCCTCATGGAGCTGCTACCATTTTATAGACCTGTTTCTGTTGTTCTATGGGAGCAAAAATATTCCAGAAAATGTTTGTAATGGAAAGTAAATGTGTGCACAATGTACGCTGATCTACACACTGAACACACTGTAATGAAGCAGTAAAGGACAGTGTGTAAATGTGTAAATGTTCTCCAGCAGAACTTTCCCCAGAGCTGCTGAACACACTGTATGAAAAACTCTCTGCTAGAAATAAAGAGACGTGTTTGTTCAGAGTGGCCTCTCTGTTATCCTGTTTCAGAAAGTTAAATACATCGTCTCATATGAGCTAAGACACATGGATCTGTCCAAGAGCAGTCCAAGTTTATACACAGGCTGTTCATTTTATATTTTTATCCTGACATTAGAACCTTGTGTGCAGGTAGCAGTTTATTTCCCAACTGATGGAAACACCTCATTTCACAATCAGATAAATAAATCAAACATTTCATCATTTCTCTTCCAGCCTGCGTGAGTGTAATCTGACAGAGGAAAGCTGTAGAGTTCTGTCCTCAGTTCTCAGCTCAAACTCCTCCAGTCTGAGAGAACTGGACCTGAGTGGAAATAAACTGCAGGATTCAGGAGTGAAGCTGCTCTCTGCTGGACTGGAGAATCCACACTGTACACTGGAGATACTGAGGTACACACACACACATGCACACACACACAGAGGTCAGATTATCACTTTATCACCAAATATTCATACAGAAATGATTGTATGTGTTTTTTATGTAGCTGTAAATTTTAGAATATGATTTAAATGTTTGTAAGAAACTGAAATGTTTGTGAGAATCAGATTTACTTTCTAGATTAATTCTATATCATGAAATAAAACTGTACTTATGAATTGTAATTATAACTGTTTAGACAATTATAGCTGTTTAAACAGGAAGTGGGCGTGGTCTGTAAAAGGGTTTTTCATGTGAAGCCTATCACTATGCCCTGATAAATAGTGAAAATATCAGGGTTGCTGCAAAAAGAAAGTATTTTTCATTCACAAATTATAACACATTTATTTTTATGTGTTTATTCATTCATTTGTTTATTTATTAGCATTTGTTAATTATATAACTTTATTCAACTCCTGAACCAGACGTCCTGTGGAACATTCTGGAAAGCTTTCTATCTTCTATCTAATGTGACTGAGTAAAAAAGCTAACTATGTTTCAAAACAACAATCTCTTTCCCAAATCAAGAATTTACAATTGACAACAATTTACTGTTGACAACAGCCACCTAATAATTTTTGATCGAATTTAGTTTAGCTTTTGTGTTTGTTACATTCCAGAAAGATCAGCAAAGTTCACTGGTCAGCTATCAGAAGTTGTTATAAAGCTGGACATGGTAGGGGCTCCATGAGGACAGATAACATCAGACAAATTGCCTTATTGACCTCACTGTAGAGTACCACTAGTACTGGCATGTTATTAACTGGTAGTGTACAGTTCTATAATTCTTTATTTTCTGTAATAAAATGCACTATATCTGCAGTGTTGGTTGTAGAAACTTGAACACAGATCAGAGTGTATTGTTTGTAGACTGCTCGCTCTCACATGTGTGTGTTATGTACATGACCTAATGGTCTTATAATAAATTGTAGTTGAGAGATTGTGGAGTGCAGAAAGACGTCCCTGCTCCTGTAAATGTGCTGATGTGGTGTCCTGTCCTCTGATTTCTGTGTGTGAGAGAAACACACTGACATTTCTGTTACACGTTCAGCTTTAGCTGTATTGTGGCTGTGTTTGTGTGTTTGAGATCAGTGTTTTGATATTTCATCATTTCTCTTCCAGGCTGTATAAGTGTAATCTGACAGAGGAAAGCTGTAGAGTTCTGTCCTCAGTTCTCAGATCAAACTCCTCCAGTCTGAGAGAACTGGACCTGAGTTACAATGAACTGCAGGATTCAGGAGTGAAGCTGCTCTCTGCTGGACTGGAGAATCCTCACTGTACACTGGAGAAACTTGAGTAAGATCATCAGACACACATACACACACTCGAACATTAAGTATGTTAATAAACGTCAAGTCCTAATAATAATAATAATAATAATAATAATAATAATAATAATAATAATAACTTCATATAGCACTTTTCATACATAAAATGCAGCTCAAAGTTCTTGACAATTGAAAAGATATAATAAAACAATAATAATGTGAGGTATACACACACATATAGAGCAGAGTTTTAGTAAACACAGCAACACCCAGTTTTCATCTGTGGTAATTGTAATTGTAGTGATCTGATATATTTTCATTGTTGTGTGTGAGATGGAGAGTAAATGTACTGTATATAAAGATTTTGTGTAGTTCATGTTTTCAATGCTAAAACTGAGTGTATTAAGTGTGAGAAGGTTTTCTTTCTTGCAGGATGCGCAACTGCAGTATTACAGATGAAGGTTGTGCTGCTCTGGCTTCAGCTCTGAGGTCAAACTCCTCATCACACCTGAGAGACCTGAATCTGTATGTTAATAATCCAGGAGAATCAGGAGTGAAGCTGCTCTCTGATCTACTGAAGGATCCACACTGTAAACTGGAGACACTACAGTGAGTTACTGACTTACTGCCTCTTTACTGTACTGTATGATAGTCACTGTGTACTGTACAATATTTTCCTTTTGTGTATGTGCGTGTGTGTTTATGCTGATGATGCTTGTTTACACTGATGCTCTTCTCTGTCTTTCAGCATTAAGAATCATAAACTCACCAGGACTGGCGGATGACAGGAGTTTCACCTCAAACCTCTTTTCCAGGATAAAGTACTTTTGGTGAAGCGTTCGAACCCGTCCCACATTTCCAGCAGTTTGGGAGCTGAATCATTCATATTCACATGTAGAAGTTCCATAACAATAGCCGTGACTGATCACATCCTTTTATCCACTCAGCTACAAGTTACTTCAGGCTTTAATAACATATTTTACAATCCAAAGTCAAATCCTTCAGCATCTACACACAACAGAGATATCATCACATCATCACACTGATTACACAAATACACATCCATGTGTTGTAGCTGTTTATAGCTAATTTTTAGCTCCACATTTCTATCTATTTATTCAGTGTGTTTCTGCTCAACATGGATTCATTCAGTTTGTTGTAGCATGACAGATGGTTGATTATTGATTTAATCATTTTTTTTATTATTAAAATAGTTCCTTGTTTGCTAATTCATTTTAGCAGTAACCATGTTAGTTTGACTAAGGGGGGCAGGGGGAACATGTCTCCCCCTTCCTGGAGAAAAAAAAACATGAACTGTGTTATCTAAATTATGATCTAAAACAATATAATGCATAAAGAAAGCAGTTGAACTAATTATAGACACAAAACTTTATATAAAGTTTACAAAGATTGTGCTGGTGGTGGCTGATGTACAGTAAGTAATGTGGTAACGTGTTAATGTTAGCTTCAAACAAAGCATGTGTCAGACATGCATTTACTTTTACCCATCAATAAAACATGTTTCTGATCATAACCAGACTGCATTCTGTTCATTCTACTGATTTATTTCCCAGCCACATGCACCTAGTTAGTTGTGTGTGTGTGTGTGTGTGTGTGTGTGTGTGTGTCAACCCAATAGTATAAACGCACTTGTGCACACAAAATAGTCACCTCATGTGGAGTGCTCTGTCAGGCTTATTGAACAAAGCGGAAAAACACAGTTTCACAATAATTACATAATTATTTAAATTACATTTTATTTTAGATGAACGCAGTTAAAACAACATTGACATGGAGCTCAAGTATACATTTTAAATCAAGTAAATTCAATGAACTTTTTTTTCAGTGTACAAAACAACCACAGGGAGTATAAAAAGCTACACTAAAAAAGTTTATTAAATATACCTGATGCAAATGTGTACATCTGTTCCACACAAATGAAATATTTTACTTCAACATAAATTCATCTCTTACACTTAACTTGTTACCTTGTTTCCATGTGAATCTACTTCCATGTGAATTTAATTACATGAACAAAGTTTAAAATGCAGTTTGCTTCATTTGTTTTTGTACATTGAGAATGATTAATAAAAACGATGTTAAAAACCTCAGCTTCAGCTTCAGCTCGTCCTGAAAAAAAGTCAGAGAGTAATACTGCACCCTTTTCATCAAACTGCATTTTGACAGTTCTATCGTCCAATCAGAGCGCGCCACGTCCCTCCCCTTTTTATCCAATCAGAGCGCCCTGTGGCAGAAAGTCCCGCCTCCCTTTCGACCAATGAGATTCTTCTTTTTTCCTGATGTCCCGCCTCGTTCCCCCTCCCTAATTTTTGTGGGTCCGTTCACGCGCATCTGAGTTCCGTGCGGGGGTCCGTTCACGCGCTTCAACCCCCAACTTTCTCTCTCACCCCTCCCCGGTCTGGCCAGGCCAGCGCGCACGAGGTCGGATTTCAGGCCACTAGTACCATGCCTTTCCACTCTTAAACTTTTTTTTTTTCCCCGTGTATTGTGTGATTCCGGATCTTTTATTAATACTTTACAGGGCGGACGATGGAGTTATGTGTTTAGATACGAAATAGGGGAATTGCAGCTTTTTCAGCTGAAGTGTGGAGAGAGACCGGGGGTTAAAGAAGGTTGTCCTTGAGAATTTTGGGGAGGATGAAGGAAAATGGAGAGGGAACTGGAGGGCCTCTCTCCCGGAGACTTTTCCCAGCACCCCGGAGGTTTCAGAGCGAAAAGTCAGACTTATGGCTACCTGGACCTCTAGAACCTCTGGGGCGGGCCGTTGGTTTTACAGGGCAAGTCACTGTATCGAGAACATGGAGAGAGAAGGGGTATGTAAAAAACCCAGAGAGTACTTTGTCCTGGATCTTTTCAGCTCAGACTGCGGTATTTTTCATACCGTGTTGGACGTGCCGCTTGTAACGTGGAGGGAAAAGATGGGTGAGATTGACTATAAAATTACTTCGCTCTTTCGCAGCTGTCGCGAGTGGAACGAAGTCCTGACTGAAGAAAAAATGAGCCGTTGTTGAACACGTGCGCACACTCGCACGCAGCGCGGATCGTATTAAGGGGGGGGGGCTCGGACTCTACTTTGTTTTATGGTATAAAAGAGGACTCGGTCGAGAGAGGAGAAAAGCGAAAGAGAGAGTGAGAAAAGAGAAATATGGAAAACTGCTGCGAACACGTGCTCAAGAGAATCAGGCCTACTCGGCTGGTGGTGAGGGGGTTAGAAGAAGAAGACGGTATGTCCGACCATCCTTCATCTCCGGAGGAGAGTTACGCCGTTCCTTTGCCGCCGACCCCACCCCCGAGCCCAGAGTTCTCGCAGCAGCTTTCACCCCCTCGCTCCGAGGAACCTGTCGTTGTGGGACACGAGGAGATTGTCGTCTCGGGTGACGCTGGCAAGGATCCTGCGGAGATGGACGTTCAGGATACACCTTCAAACAAGAACGCAGCCTGCGGAGCGGATGACTCGCCGCCGGCGTTCAACGAAGACCCTTACACGCCGCTCTCAGCCTGGCTGTGTAGGATCGAGTTTTTCAAATGTCTGGACTCAGCGGTGCTTCATTTACTCAACAAGGCTCTGACATTGTACGCCGAATCCAAATGCAACGGCTGTCAGATCAGCCACCCTAGCCAGAGACAGCACACGTGCTTGCTCGAGCCGGCCGCCGACGTCTATCAGACTGACTTTCATGGAGTGGTGCGGAAGCTGTGGAATCCGCTGTTCATCGGAGCCGTTGAGAAATATATGGACAGCTACGGATTTTACGAGAAGCACGAGAGTGATGAAATTAGGACGGCGACAGAGATTCTTTTGCTGGGGTATAGATCAGGAGGATCGATCTCCGAGCGTATCTACCGAATGTACGATGATATCAAACCTGACGAGGAGAGAATAGAGCGTTTCCAAAAGCTAGTCGCCGAGTGCCGATATTCCTGTTTAACTTGATTTTATTCCACGCCATCACTTATGCATTTACTCAGTGTGTTTTTTACCGCTACCTCTTATATTTTATTCCATCATATATGCATTTATTCAGTGTGTTTTTTACCGCTACCTCTTATATTTTATTCTATACTATTATATATTATATAATAATTTAATGGTGGTAGCTCAGTGGTTAGGATGTTGGGCTACTGATCAGAAGGTCATGAGTTTGATCCCCAGCGCTGCCACTGGTGGGCCTTTGAGCAAGGCCCTTAACTGCTCAGGTGTATAAATAAGATAAATGTAAGTTGCTCTGGATAAGGGCATCTGCCAAATGCTATAAATGTAAATATATTCAATTATTTAGTGTGTTTTTGGTGTGCTGCTACCTCTTATATTTTATTCTATACTATTATATATTCAATTATTCAGTGTGTTTTTGCTGTGCTGCTACCTCTTACATACGCTTGTAGTTTGATTTTATCACTGACACGTATATGTATATAGTTTTTGCACGCGTGTGTTTGATTTTATTCTATACTATTATATATTCAATTATTCAGTGTGTTTTTGCTGCTATCTCTTATATACGCTTTTTGTTGAGTGTGTTTTTTGAAAACGGGGCAATACTGGAAAAAGTCTGAATAAAGAATCACGCCTTTCTCTGTGTATAAAAAAAAGTTGAATAAAAAAAGTCTGAATAAAGAATCACACCTTTCTCTGTGTGTATAAAAAAAAGTTGAATAAAAAAGTCTGAATAAAGAATCACGCCTTTCTCTGTGTGTATAAAAAAAATAAATAAAAAGTTGAATAAAAAGTTGTAGTAACGCCGAGCCAACAATTCTGTATCTTATGTATTTATTAACAATACCCGAAGACATGAAAATAAGCTGCTCAGATCAACATTGCTTTTTTTCTTACGCATGCAGCCTCTCGCTCCTCACTCCCTGCGAACATGAAAATCCCCTTACAACTACCTACTTCCATCTAGCGGGTAGGTGAACCATAAACCCTCTTTACTACAAGAGTCTGAATAAAAGAATCACGCCTTTCTCTGTGTGTATAAAAAAAGTTGTAGTAACGCGGAGCCAACAGTTCTGTATCTTATGTCTTTATTAATAATACCTGAAGACATGAAAATAACCCGCTCAGGTTAACATTGCTTTTTTCTGACGCATGCGCCTGCTCGCTCCTCACTCCCTGCGAACATGAAAATCCCCTTACAACTATCTACTGCCATCTAGTGGCTAGCTGAACCATAAACCCGCTTTACTACAAGAGTCTGAATAAAGACTCTCTCTTCTCTCTGTGTTTATAAAAAGAATTTTAATCTCAATCCTCGCCTTTTTCTCTCTCATTTCGGTTCGGCCATGTCCGAGAAGCATGTGATGAAAAAAGCGTATTACGATCCGGCCGACCCGGGTAGCTTCGGAGGGGTAGAAAGACTGCGAAGGGCCGTGCGAGACGAAAAGGGGACGCCCCCGTCTGTGGAAAGGGTAAAAGATTTTTTTGTCGGAGCAGGACGCTTATACTCTACACAAACCAGCCAGAATACATTTTACTAGAAATAGAGTTTTTGCCCTGCGTTCCTTGAACCAATTTGTTCGAGCGGGAGAAGAGGAGGGGTGTGGGTCTCGCACGCCGGCGGAGACCCTGGCCCTCTCCTCCTTGCCAACCTGCCCACCCTCTCCATTCTCGGTTCGCTCCCGTAACGTCAGAGTGACTCTACGCTCATCTCGCCGATCCTGCTTCAGCAACGTCAAATATCTCTGCAACAAAGCGTCGTATTTTTAAATTTTTTCATAAGAACTCAGCCCCGGTTCGTTTAACACCTCCCTCATTTTATCATTCAAAACGTCTTCGGCCGTTTCTCTGACCGTAGGCAGAGTCAGGCCACTTATCCGACGAGGTGAGACAAGAAACATTTTCCGAGCTTTCTTCAAAGTCATTTTATTTTTTTCTGTCTACTAGAGAGCCCTCCGATAAGATTCCCGATCAGAGGTATGACGGTCGAGAGCAAAGGTAAAAGAAACCCGCCAGTCTGTTTCTTCAGAACCCTATGTTTGCTCTTTAAACAAGTTTTTTCATCCGCCAACAGCCTGATAATTTTTCTCCACTTTTTGAGTTTTTTGTATTGCGAAGGTGTTAAGGGGACGTTACCCTTGAGAAGGTTTAAAGAGATCTCGCACAGGGTTCTGATGAAGTCGGGAGAGCAGTATTCGAGAATCTCTTTATGTTTCCGGGGATCTGCATATTACAGAGCCGCGAGCAAAGGAGCGTTCCTTTTTATACGAGCCGTCATGACATTTTTGAGACGTACACGGTCGTGCGCTGGTGAGGAAGCAGACCGCTCCTCAACCTGTATCTGTCTGGACACCCCGGGGTGAGGTTGATGATTAAATAACCGTGAGGATCTCTGGTGGCGTCTTCGAAACATTCCAAGAAATGACCCTTTTGTGATGGAAAGATCTGATGGGCTAATACGCTCACCTGTAGTTTATCCCGAGGGTTTTTAAACAATACCAGATAATTACTGTTCAGGCTGATGGTACGGTTGTGTTTACCTTGCTGAAACACGTTTTGAGTCAGCATCATGATGCTCATGTTTCTGTGGTGTCTGTACTGAGTGAAAATTTTAACCACTTGAGGATGTTCGGATGCTTGAAAGATAACATTGTCCAGAATGATCAAATGGTTTAAGTCCTGAGGAAACAGGTTTTCATCTTTGAAAGAATCAGGAAGCCCTTTGACAAATTTTATCTTTTTATTCATCTTCTGCAATTCATCATACATAGGCTGGTAAGAAGTGTAGACCCATACAATGTTTTCGGGTACGACATTCATGACACGTTCAGGACATTCCAGTACACTCTTTACAAAACAAGTTTTCCCACAGCCACTAGGGCCCGCTATTATACAAGAGAAAGGACAGACGAACCTGTGTTCAAAATCTCTTTCTTCTATAACCTCGAGATGTGACATTTTATTTATTTGCCCCTCCAAAAGAAATATAGATTAATATCTGAACGGTAGAGTAGTACCGTCTGGAAAGAGTCATCTTTTGTCATATACAACCCGAAACTTTTTCTGAAATGTCGAGTTTTTTAACGAGAAACCCTTTTTATCACGAGTTATTCCGTGCTGAGGGATCTCGATAGCACCCGCCACCCCTCCCTCCCCGGAGATCCTTAGGTAATCCTCCACCAGCTCTCTGATGCTGTCAAAGTTGACCCTCTCGCAACATTCTACGGTCTGTGTGATGCCTTTGACGCGCATCACCACTTTTTTTTAATTCTTTGTCTGATAGGCGTAACTCTTGGGCCACGCTGCCACAAACTCATGTATGCTATTCCCGTCCAATTCGTCGGTCAGCTCGCCTAGGTAATTACCCAGTTCTAAAGGAGTCTCCCCCTCCTTCACCACATAAATTAAACTATCCGTGTCTGTGTAAAAAACTCTGTCCCTCAGCCTTTCCAGGTAGCCGTACAGTTTGAGACGCGCGTGGGCGGTGGTGAACGCAGCTATGAACACATTACTCCTTTTGCCTGGGGGCTGAATGCAGCGGTCGTCGAATCTCCATCTGATCAACGCTCTCTGGTCGTCCAGAACATCAAAGTAATCGATCACGTATTTACCGGAAAACAGATAGCTAAAAAAACTTTTGAGTTCGCTCGCTGCTGCTGGGGCCCATATTGACGGCCTGAAGAACCGTTTGGTTTGCTGGGGATGGTGCCACCTGGGGGCTGTGGAGATGGTTTGGGGATCACATATGGGGAGCTGTACTGTAATGGCTTGGGACTGCGATTGCTGTAGTGGCTTTGGGGCTGCGGTTGCCACGAGCACCTTCGTACTCAGGACTCCATCAGTGGACAGTGGATAGTTTTTAACCAACCGGACTTCTTGCGGAAACTGTGATGAATTTGTTGGTTGCACAATTGCACTACTTGTCCTTATAGCGCACAATAATAGAAGGGATTTATTTATTTAATCGCATCATCTGTTGCACCCAGATGAGGATGGGTTCCCTTTTGAGCCTGGTTCCTCTCAAGGTTTCTTCCTCATATCATCTCAGGGAGTTTTTCCTTGCCACCGTCGCCACCGTCACCACTGGCTTGCTCATTAGGGATAAATTCACAGTGATAAATTCAAATATTTATAATATATTTTTTGTTAATCCATTTATTTCTGTAAAGCTGCT
>CM040983.1:28923524-28934052 GCA_022985145.1 Pangasius djambal | reverse complement strand
GCGACAGGAATCTGTAAATCATTGTTTAAGAAGAGTGTGGTGTCTTCAGCTAATTGGCTTATAAGAATATGTTTATCAGCTCTATTAATACCTCGCAACTGACTATTAGACAGAAAAGTAGTAAGTAGTTGAGCAGCTTTCAAGAACAAATAAGGTGAAACGGGGAAACCCTGGCGAACCCCTCGAAACACATCACACCGTGGAGAAATGCAAATTTCAGATTAATTGAGCAGTTGCCATTATTGTATAAAGGCTTTATAAAAATCTACAAAAAATAAAACTTTCTTCACTAATCAAATCATCATAATGCAACGTTAGCAACGTGTCTCTGTGGAATAAAGCCTGATTGGGTTTTAGCTATTATTGCACCCAGAACACGTTCAAGTCTTTTAGCCAGTAACAGAGCTAATATCTTATAATCACAATTTAACAGACAAATTGGACGCCAGTTATCGATCAAAAGAGCATCTTTTCTAGGTTTAGGTATTAAAGTAATTAACCCCTGTGATAAAGTAGGTGGAAGTGATTCAAAAGCAACACTCTCCAAATAAGTCTTAAGTCAGAAAGGTGCTAAATCTTAAGCAAAACTTTTGTAAAATTCGGCAGTTAGCCCGTCTGTGCCCGCGACTTATTGCTTTTAAGTGCTTCAATAGACTCAATTATTTCATCAATATATATCTCCCTGTCGCAGGTGATCTTATCTTCATTAGATAATGATCTAATATCCTTCAAAGACTGAAAAAAAGACAAAGCTGAATTCTTGCAACAATTAGACTTGTAAAGATTAGAATAGAAATGTGCACAAAATGAGCTGATTACTTTAGAGTCAGAAGGAACAGTACCATTAATATTTAAAGAATTGAGTGTTAAATTTCTAGAAATATTCTTTTCCATTCTAAAGAAATATGCTGTACTTTGCTCACCTCGCTCTAACCATCTTCTTCTAGAGTGAATAAAAGAGCCCTCTGCCTCATACTTGTAGACTGAATCCAACTGAGTTTGCAGATCAGCAAATTTTGTTAGCTCCGAATCTGACAAACCATCCTGCGTTTTACTAAAGAGGGACAATATTTTAGAGACAACAGTCTCCGCTTCATGTCTTTTGAGTTTCGTTAGAATACTACCAAAACGTCTAGCACATTTGCTAACCTCGTGTTTAAGAAGCTCCCAGTTAGGGCCATATTTGTCTTCCTTTTGTGCTTTGATCCAGTAATATTCAATCAAAAATAAGATGTTTTTTCTCAGCTGATCATGCTTAAGCAAAGAAGAGTTAAGCTTCCAGTAAGAGGCTCTAGGTCTTGAAGGAGAGAAAACAGAAGATAGAGGGGAGTGAATAAGAAAGGCCTTATGGTCAGTCATGGGGGAAGGTAGAATGCTAACAGAAACATTAACATCTCTGACAGACTGAGAAACCAGCCAATAGTCTATACAAGACTGTCTACAACAACTTTTGTTACTCCAAGTATAAGATCTCAAATTTGGGAATTTCACCCTCCAAATATCGATAATATCAAATTTATCCATAAATATTTTTCATTTAGAATTAGTGGAGGCTGACTGTTTGGGTGGCAGTCTATCAAGAATATTATCAGGCACAATATTAAAGTCACCACCAGTGAAAATTAAAGCATTTGGGGAAGCATTAAGCCTTAGGATAATTTTTTTCTTCAGTTGCTTCAAGCAGTAAGTTATTTTCACAAGAACTATTATACCCATATATATTAATTGGAATTATCACAGTATTATTTAAACACATTACCAAAAACAGAAAGTGTCCATTCGGGTCGCTAAAATGGTGCAAAATGTCCCCAGCAAAAAGGTTTTTGGAAATTAAGACTCCAGGTGAATGCTCCGAACCGTGAGCCATCCAAACGTCTTTGTTCCACTGATTTTTCCAAAAAGTGGGACTCTTGAAACAAACAGAAGTCAGGCCTTACAGAGTGAGAATGGACACCTGGACCTGTTCCTCCGCTTCCTTCTGGGTGTCTCACTGGAGTCCAATCAGACTCTCTTACGAGGCTTAATGCCAGAAATGGGAAGCAGCTCTCACAGTAAACAGGAAACAGCTGAATACATCAAGGAGAAGATCAGGGAGAATCCATCTCCAGAGAAATCCATCAGTCTGTTCCACTGTCTGAATGAACTGAATGATCATTCTCTAGTGCAGGAAGTACAAACTTACCTGAACAGAGGAGCTTGCAGTCGTCTCAGTGGAACCAGATTCTCTCCTGCTCAGTGGTCAGCTCTGGTGTTTGTGTTACTGAACTCAGAACAGGAGCTGGAGGAGTTTAATTTGACGAAATATGACCCATCAGAGGAATGTCTTCTGAGGCTGCTGCCAGTGGTCAAAGCCTCCAGAAAAGCTGTGTGAGTATTTTTATTTATAAATGTATTACTGCATCGTTTGTTATTTTAATGTAACACTGAACTGCACTGTTTGGATTAATATTTGTGAACAGTTACTCTAATCATCTTCAAATAAACACATTACACTAACACGTTATGTCTGCACTGAGGACTGGGCGATATGGACAAAATCTTATCACGATGGATAATTTCACGTCTTGAAAATGTGTTTATGTATATGTAGCCAGGTGTTAAAGGAGGGACCACACACAACGCTGTACAAGTGACCCCCATACAGCACAATCTTTGGGGCCTATGACAGGATAACCATAAACAAACTGAACCAAAACACTAATGGCTTTTCCTACCAGACAAGAACAACCACTGGGTCAATATATTCCATCTTCTTTAAAATTGATGAAAAAATTGTCTATACAAAATAACTGCATGCATTTAAGAAACAGCTAAAGACCCTCCTCTTCCGTGAACACTTAACTAACCCATAACTTGTCCCCACTGAAAAAAAAAAAACTAAACACCAGTGAATGGCACTTTCTTTTCTCTTTTTTCTGAACGTGACATTGAACAGAACTATCACAAATCAGAACTTGAAAAACATAGTATGAATACAATTTATAAAAAGTAAATATTAAAACACCTTCATGTGCCTTTTAACTAAAAGATCCTCATCTTTTGGTCTGTGTGACAGTGTTGTGGGGAGTTTCACTGTCATGCTCCTCCATATTTTTTTGTTTTTTTCCCCCATTTTCTCCCTAATTAAATCATTGCTGATTCCCACTCTTTAGTTCCATCTCCCCTATCATATGACTAAACTTCGACACAAGTGATGACAAAAAGATCTTTTCAAACTGCTCATGCAATATAACACATTTGTAGAAAGCAGTATCTGTTGTATGTGTAACGTGAGGAGTCGTGACAACGGAGTTGGGGATCCAAACGCAAGGCTTTATTAACAAACGTGGTCAAAACAAGCAGGGTCGAGCACCAGCAAACAGTACAATCCAAGGCAGAGGCAAAAGAGTAATCTAAAACATGGGCAATGGTCAGGGCAGGCAGCAGACAATCAAACAAGGAGAACAGTCCAAGGGTCAAAAGACAGGTAAACTAGGAAACTTGGAGAACACGAACAAGAACAAACAAACAATAATCAGCAACCTAGGAGCAGGTGTGAGCAACATTTATACAGCGCAAAGAGAACAAAACCAACCAATGGAAACAAGACACATGAACCCAAGGAACCAATCAGAACAGAACACACAAACAAGGGTAGCACATGACACGATCACATGGTAAATGGAGTCCAGAAGACAAGGGCAAGAGTCCGGGGTGGAGTGCCCTCTAGTGGAATTTGTGGGCACTCCCGCTGGTGATCGTAACATAGCCCCCCCTAAGGAGCGGCTTCCAGACGCTCCTCAACAGGAGGGAGGTGGAGCAGAGGCGGAACAGGGGGAGGGGTGGAGGGCCAGGTCCATGTGGAAGTGGAGGAACAGGGGACTGAGGCGGAGCCGGTGGAGCAGAGAGCCAGGTGGGAGCAGGCGGAGCAGATGAGCACCAGGGCGGAGCAGGCGGACACCACAGCTAAGCAGGCAGAGCTGAAGGGCACCACAGACCAGAGGAGAGCAAAGATCCCCACAGCAGAGCAGATGTCCAACAATGTAGAGCTAATGAGGCAGGTGCCCACCAAGGCGGATCAGGCTGGACTGGCACCAAGAGGTTAATAATGGCCTCTGCGGTCAAGACAGGACAGGCTGAGAGTTCACAGACGGCTTCCATGGCTGTGACAGGGCAGGCGAAGAGCTTGAAGACATCCTCTTTGGCCATGACAGGGCAGGCGAGGAGCTCGAAGACATCCTCCTTGGCCATGACAGGGCAGGCGAGGAGCTCGAAGACATCCTCCTTGGCCATGACAGGGCAGGCGAGGAGCTCGAAGACATCCTCCTTGGCCATGACAGGGCAGGTGAGGAGCTCGAAGACATCCTCCTTGGCCATGACAGGGCAGGCGAGGAGTTCAGAGACAGCATCCTTGGCCGTGACAGGACAGTCAGAGGGTTCAGAAGCGGACGCCGCTGACTCGGGAGGTTCTGCAGCGGAAACTGCCACCTCGGGAAGAGCTGGAGCGGACGCCGCTGATTTGAGAGGTTCTGCAGCGGGAGCTGCCACCTCAGAAGGAGCTGATGCAGACGCCAACGACTTGGGAGGTTCTGCAGCGGGAGCTGGCACTTGCTCAATTGGACTCCTGGCCACTGATGGCTGTGGCATTTTTTTTGGTTATGAACTCGCTCGCTCGCTCTCACATGTGTGTGTTATGTACATGACCTAATGGTCTTATAATAAATTATAGTTGAGAGATTGTGGAGTGCAGAAAGACGTCCCTGCTCCTGTAAATGTGCTGATGTGGTGTCCTGTCCTCTGATTTGTGTGTGTGAGAGAAACACACTGACATTTCTGTTACATGTTCAACTTTAGCTGTATTATAGCTGTGTTTGTGTGTTTGAGATCAGTGTTCTGATATTTCATCATTTCTCTTCCAGTTTGCGTGGGTGTAAACTGACAGAGGAAAGCTGTAGAGTTCTGTCCTCAGTTCTCAGCTCAAACTCCTCCAGTCTGAGAGAACTGGACCTGAGTAATAATAACCTGCAGGATTCAGGAGTGAAGCTGCTCTCTGCTGGACTGGAGAATCCACACTGTACACTGGACAAACTGAGGTACACACACACACACACACACACACAAAGAGAGGTCAGATTATCACTTTATCACCAAATATTACAGAAATGATTGTGTGTTTTTATGTAGCTGTAAATTTTAGAATATATGTATGTTGTGTGAGGTGACGATGTTTTATGTAGCACCAAGGGTTCTGGAGAAACGTTGTCTCATTTCACTGTGTACTGCGTCAGCTATATATAGTTGAAATGACAATAAAAGCCTCTTGACTTGACTTGACTTGACTTGATAACTTAAATGTTTGTAAGAAACTGAAATGTGTTTGTGAGAATCAGATTTACTTTCTAGATTAATTCTATATCATGAATAAATAAAAACTGTACTTATGAATTATAATTATAGCTGTTTAGATATTGTATTGTGTGTTGTGTTGTCTTGTTGATCTTGTGAGGTGTAACACAATGCTACAATGCTATTATTTGTATCTGTTCAGTGCTCTAAATATTCAGAACTGTTTTCGCATTCAGATTTAAACAAGAAGTGGGCGTGGTCTGTACCAGAGGGTTTTTCATGTGAACCCTATCACTATGCCCTGAGAAACAGTGAAAAATCAGGGTTGCTGCAAAAGAAAATATTTTTTCATTTACAAATTACAACACATTTATTTATTTACGGACTTACTTACTTACTTATTTATTTATTTTAATTGTATAACTTTATTCAACTCCTGAACCAGACATCCTGTGGAACTTTCTGGAAAGATTTCTATTGTTTATCTAATGTGACTGATTAAAAAAACTATCTGTGTTTCAAAACAATGTCTTTTCCAAATCAAGAAACTGTAATTTACCATCGACAACAACAGGAACCTAATAATATTTGATCAGATTTACTGTAGCTTTTGTGTTTGTTACATTCCAGAGAGATCAGAAAAGTTCACTGGACACACTATCAGAATCTGTTATAAAGCTGGACATGGTACCGGCTCTATGAGGACAGATAACATCAGACAAATTGGCTTATTGACCTCGCTGTAAAGTACAACTAGTACTGGCATGTTATCAGTGGTGGCTGGTGGTGATATTAGTTGGGAGGCTGAAATCTCTCAATAGCTCAACAATTAAACTATTGAACAATTACATTGTATTGTACACTATGACTAGTATTGGCCTGTAAATGTGCTGATGTGGTGTCCTGTCCTCTGATTTCTGTGTGTGAGAGAAACACACTGACATTTCTGTTGTATGTTAAACTTTAGCTGTATTATGGCTGTGTTTGTGTTTGAGATCAGTGTTCTGATATTTCATCATTTCTCTTCCAGGCTGTGGAAGTGTAATCTGACAGAGGAAAGCTGTAGAGTTCTGTCCTCAGTTCTCAGCTCAAACTCCTCCAGTCTGAGAGAACTGGACCTGAGTTTCAATAAACTGCAGGATTCAGGAGTGAAGCTGCTCTCTGCTGGACTGGAGAATCCACACTGTACACTGGAGATACTGAGGTACACACACACACACACACACACAGTATACTGGAGGTACTGAGGTACATAGGCATTGTAATAAATGCAGCAGCATCCAGTTTTCATCTTTGGTAACTGTAATTGTAGTGATCTAATGTATTTTCATTGTTTGTGTGAGATGGAGATTAAATGTACTGTATATAAAGATTTTGTGTAGTTCATGTTTTCGATGCTAAAACTGAGTGTGTTAAGAGTGAAAATTTGTTTCTTGCAGGATGTGGGGCTGCAGTATTACAGATGAAGGTTGTGCTGCTCTGGCTTCAGCTCTGAGGTCAAACTCCTCATCACACCTGAGAGAACTGAATCTGAAGGGTAATAATCCAGGAGAATCAGGAGTGAAGCTGCTCTCTGATCTACTGAAGGATCCACACTGTAAACTGGAGACACTACAGTGAGTTACTGACTTACTGTCTCTTTACTGTACTGTATGACACTGAATAATATGCACTGTGTAATATACAATATTGTCAGTTTTAGTGTGTGTGTGTGTCTGTTGGTGTTTATGCTGATGTTGTTTGTTTACACTGATGCTTTTCTCTGTCTTTCAGCATTAAGTATGATAAACTCACCAGGACTGGCGTATGACAGGAGTCTCACCTCAAGCCTCTTTTCCAGGATAAAGCAGTTTGGTGAAGTGTTAGAACTCATATTCACATGTAGAAGTTCCATAACAATAACCGTGACTGATCACATCCTTTTATCCACTCAGCTACAAGTTACTTCAGGCTTTAATAAATTGATTTTTTTGATTACACAAATACACACACACGTGTTGTAGCTGTTTATAGCTCATTTTTAGCTCCACATTTTTTTCCTTTTGTTCAATGCGTGTTTCTACTCAACATGGTTGTATTCAATTTGTTGTAATATGACAGTGATTTTTTTTTTCCTCCACAGATGATTGATTTATAGTCGTAATTTAATCCATTTTTCCCAATTGTTTTTGTTAAACTTCTGTTCCTTGTCTGCTAATGTGTTTTTAAAGGACAATTCTGGCATAAAACTAGAATTTATTATATTAATTGTTATGCTCTGTAGTATTCTGTTGCATGGGACTGTATTGCTTTCTGTCTGTGTTTTAGCAGAATTCAAGCTAAACTAAGTAATCATGTAATCATGCTAGCATTATGGAAGCTAAATGTGTTGTTGCTAACTTCATTTGTTTGACTCAGGTTAATTTTGAAAGAGTTACTCTCTGCTTGCCTTGTGTTTCTCTTCTTGCTGTCACAGTTCTAAAATTTAAATAAAATTATTTTAATTTGAAAATATTCTGGACATGTGTGTAACACTGTGTAACAGTAACTCTAAAATCCCTATCTGTTGAGTCATTTCTGTCACGTAATCAGGAGGCAGTTTCCCCAGTATTCAAACCAGTAAATCTCTCTACAGTGTCTGCTGCGTCATCATAAGATGTTCGATCTGTAAGATACAGTTAGTCGTGTTTACAACAGCTGTATCCATGGTTACATTTTTCGAACCTTGAAGGCGGCTGGGTGACAACAAGAGAAGACCACATCAGGTTCCACTCCTGTCAGCCAAGAAGGGGAATCTGAGGCTACAGTGGGCACAGACTCACCCAAACTGGACAGTTAGAGATTGGAAAGAGGCCAGTATGTATTCTTCCAGGTCACTGAAAATGAAAAGGACATAACTGAGATTATATTTCATGAATCTACACCAAATATCCCAAAATATTTTGACAGTAGCTTCGTATCATCGGGTCCTGGGCTCCTGGCTGCCAGGATTGTGGTCTGGATGGTCGAGTTCCCTGTTTAAAGTGTGTTATTATGTACATGTATGTAAGGATTTAATTAAAAGGCATCGCGCTCATTGGTTATTTCACTGTCATGATCCGCCCGCTTCAGTTCATGAGGTTTTGTTGGTCTATCAGTGTGGGTGAAAGAGAGAATGAGAAAGCCTGTGTGCCTCTGTGTATTGTTGCAGGACTGGGGAGGAGGCCACATCACCACTTTATGTTGTGTTTGGGGCTAAATGACTCCTTTTAAAACCCTGTACATTATAGAACTGATTGTTCCAGTCTGAGCTTACCTCAGCTCCTCTAACAACTATATTCACTTTACATAGACTGATATGTAACGTGGTTTTAATCTAGCATGCTGAAATAAAATAATAAAACTGGTATTTATAAATCTGAAATGAAAAGGGGATGTTAGTTTTTGTCCCATTCCCTCCATCTTTTATTCTTGCTTTGGGCATAGTGGCATTTTAGACCGAGTTATTATCTAAAACTCAAGAGGGACCAGGAAGCTAAAGTGCTAGTTTTTTATAGTAGCCTACTGATGTAGATAAATGCATTAGAGTATTACTTTACATTACATTATTATAGCTTTTTTTTTTTTTTTAAATAAAAATCTCGCTCCCTGAGATCTCCCACTGTGCTGAATGTGTGCTCCCACTGTTAAAGTCTGCAAACACTAACCTTTTACTAAAACACTGTCCTTTACAACACACCTTTATTTTCATTAGCGGCCTCTGCCTTGTGGAACGTTTTTACACAAGTAAACTCACCGTAAACAGCTCAGATGCTGGAAAAAGCTTTACACCAAACCATTTCCACTCACTTCCACTGCACGACTAACAGCATTATCTACACGCCTGAAAAGAAAAGAAAAAGAAAAGACTCCAAAACGCTCCTATAAGCCACTTCACCTAAAAGAGTCGTTTGGAAGAATCGACTCATCCTTCATGAACGGCACATCTCCAGAGTCTACACTGGGATTGGCATTTATAACCTTAACACGCTGGCTTTGCTTCTTTACTGGTTTCTATTTTTATTAAAATTTTTATTTCATCCTAATTTTCTGCTCTTCAACTTGTGAAAAACACGTAAAGAACAAAGCATTGAACTAAGAGACACGTACAGGATGCAGTGGAACTTTGGAATTCTCCCATAATGCACCCCGGCAAAACAAACAATAACAAAAACAAAACAATTAAAAATATGACTTCTAATTATGATTAAGATATTGTAATAAATATGAAATATTAATTAGATATTATAGTGAAATATTCATTACTATACTTTTTTAGCATGTACAATTGTTTAGAGGAGGATTTATTTATTTAGTTACTTCGGTATTTTTAATCTACCATGATCGAGAAAGTGTAGTGATTATCTACTCCATAAATAACCTCCGTTTTCTTTCCTAACTCGGTGTTTGATTAAGGCAGCGCAAAGTGGTCTCTCCTGAAATGGGCAAGTGCCACGCCTTACCAAGCACCCATGCCCTGCGAATAGCCCCAGCTTGACATGCCCCTTCCCTTCTCATTTTTCTTTTCTTTTCTTTTCTTCTTTGTTTTTTCTCTACTTTTTCCCACAGATGTAACGGTTGCTATGAGGACTTTGGCAATATCGTTTGAGATGAGGTTTGAAAAGCATTGAATTAGATTTCAGAGTCTTTACTGCCATCTACAGGAAAATGCACAAGTTCTCCATCTAACACCTGACTTTTCCCATCGAGAAAATCAAGATAAACATGTTTTTACAGCAAGAACACACACTTGACATGGCCACAGTTCAGTAAGTACATATACACAACCGGGATGGGAGATTTATCAAAGATGGCGCCGTGTATGTGGCAGCAGCTCTGAATGTCTTTACATTTTTGTATTTGTTGTACTTTTTAAACTCTTTTTATCAGTGTTTGAGGACTGTGATCATGTGCAGCCTTAGGTCTGAGAGCATCAGAAAGCACTGCATTATGATTCTTTTTATATTGGCATTTTTAATCAGAACTTCGGGGGCAGCGTCAAGTGCAGAAAACTTTGACTCCGTGATTTACTCAAGAGAGCAACTTGTGGCGCCTCAGCATACAGCGATGTCATCTGTACCAAGAATGGATATTCCTGTGGATCTGAGGAGGAGAAGAAGGGCTGCAGAGCAGGAGTGAAACGCCGATTAAAGAAAAGACGATAAAGCCTCTTTACCTGTTATCATAATGGGAACCGTGCGATCGC
>CM040983.1:28738115-28748192 GCA_022985145.1 Pangasius djambal | reverse complement strand
TCTGGTCTTTATTCTGACCCTCAACCCAGTGCTTCTCCACCAACACCTCACTGTCCTCTACTTTCACATTCATCAGGCACTTATGGAGGAGTTCTGGACTGAGCTGGAGCTTGGGGAAATAGCATCAACACTGGACTCCTGTTCCTGTGTGCTAGGGGTCTCACTGGGGACAAGAGCTCCTGAGTTTGTGTCAATTTACAGATGAAACAAAACTAAATACAGTGAAGCTTGATTGATCAGCTTCAAATCGTATAATTGTCAGTGAATTACTGTGATTTTATAAACAGAAAAGAGAATACTTATTGAAAAATGAGCTGGTTACGGGTTAGAAATCTGGCTGTAACAGTCGACTCTGATCTCAGCTTTGTTCCTCACATCAATAATATACCTCTAAGGTCACATTTAATCATTTGAGGAAAACTACAAAAGTTCTTCCATTTTTATCTAAATAAATCCATTACAGTTAGTACAAAATGCAGCTGCTCAGCTTCTAACACAAACTAAAGAGAGACCATATTACTCCTATTGTGCAGGAACTGCACTGGTTACCTGTGACATCCAGAATCAAGTTTAAAGTGCTCCCATTAGTTTTAAAACTCTTAATGGCATTGCACCTGTGTATTTAGCAGAATGCCTGAAGGATTACACCTCTGATCATTTTTTTTTTTTAAACATCAACAAATGCTGGCTTCCTTAAGGTGAATTTTAATAAGAAGCAGCTCGGTGAAACTGCTTTTAGTGTCTCTGCTCCCAGGATGTGGAACTCACGCCCAGCGTCTATCTATCAGACACCTAAATATATTTAAAAAGCAGCTTAAACACATTTATTTACCTTGCCTTTTAATTGGTCCTTTTGATTATATGCTTAAAACCACTATTTATCTCTTAATGATCTACTCAATACTTTGATTACATGTATTTATTTCTTAATGACTTTAGATTTTAATATATTTAAAATTTATATATATATATATATATTCAGGTTGTGTAGCATTATTATTAGGAATTGACATTTATTTACATTATTGTGTGTGTGTGTGTGTGTGTGTGTGTGTGTGTGTACCTCAGAATCTCCAGTGTACAGTGTGGATTCTCCAATCCAGCAGAGAGCAGCTTCACTCCTGAATCCTGCAGTTTATTCTCACTCAGGTTCAGTTCTCTCAGACAGGAGGAGTTTGAGCTGAGAACTGAGGACAGAACTCTACAGCTTTCCTCTGTCAGATTACACCCACACAGCCTGGAAGAGAAATGATGAAATATCAGAACACTGATCTCAAGCACACAAACAGCCATAATACAGCTAAAGTTGAACATGTAACAGAAATGTCAGTGTGTTTCTCTCACACACAGAAATCAGCACATTTACAGGAGCAGGGACGTCTTTCTGCACTCCACAATCTCTCAGCTACAATTTATTATAAGACCATTAGGTCATGTATATAACACACACACACACACACACACACACACACACACACACACACACACACACACACACACACACACACACGTGAGAGCGAGCAGCCTACAAACAATACACTCTGATCTGTGTTCAAGTTTCTACAACCAACACTGCAGATATAGTGCATTTTATTACAGAAAATAAAGAATTATAGAACTGTACACTACCAGTTAATAACATGCCAGTACTAGTGGTACTCTACAGTGAGTTAGTGGCAGGTGGAGGTGTGGGGAAATTCCAGGTCTCAGTCTATAGGGTCGTGTACACAGAACAGTCACTGACTAAATCCACCGCCATAAATCCACAACACAGTCTCGTTAACCGCAGCACGATGACGTCAGGAACCAGGAAGTCCGTAAAATACGAAGGACAGAACAAGATCAAAGCCAATAAACAAACCAGGTCTAAGCCAATAAACCCACAGAGAACAAATCCAATGAAATATTTCCAATTATTCCGAGACAGACACACAATAATCCAGCGCTGTGTGGAGGCGTGTAGCTTATTTATACAGGTAGCAGTCAGTGGGGAAATGGGGAACAGGTGTGCTCGTGCTTCCGCACAGCGGATGTGGATACGGGATGAAAACTCCGGCTGGAATGTGGAAGTGCAGGTGTGGTGTCGGAGCGGAGCGTGACAGTTATATGTTGAATTTCAGAGACGGTAAAACAGTTGGTGTGTGTTGTTCTCTGTGTTCGTACTGTTATAAATCTGTCACCTCGAGACCTCTGATTTTACACACACACTGGATCAGGTGTTTGGTGTGGACCCGAGTACAGGTGGAGTCACATACATCCAAACAGATCCAAACTAAAGAGAACGTTTGATCTGTCCAAACCAAACAAATTAGGTGTGAAAGTATCCTTATTATATGTTATATGTGTCCATCAGTGCAGACAGGGCTGTGTGATATGGTGATACATATCATAGGATGAGAAAATAGAATAATGAATAATGTCTATTGATAGATATTTTCCTGTATCCTCTGTATCAGCAATGTCGTAAAAGCCACCTTTTGGCAGCTGGTTTATGTCACTAAGGTCAGCGCTAGGAGCTACTAGCAGTGTGCTAGTAAACAAAGGCTCCTGAGTGGAGCAACAGAAGAGCGTTCATCCTATTTTCCAGAGATCTTGAGTTTAAATCCTGATGATGCCACAGACATCAGTGGTCTGGAGTCCAAGTGAGCAAGTGAGTCCCTGCTCTCAGTGAGGGAGGGGTGGCATACTCTCTCTCCCCTATCAATCACAGTGATACTAACTGATCATGGGAGCGTCTGTGAGCTCATGCATATGGAAGTGGAAAGATACCGCTTTCCTCCAAGTGTGTTATGTTGCATGAGCAGTTTGAAAAGATGTGGTTTGCGTCACTTGTGTGGGAAGTTGGTAGGGGACAGGGTCATATGATAGAGGAGACTGAACTGGAGGTAGGGAATTAGCCATGACTACATTAGGGAGAAAATGTGGGGAAAAAAACAAACATGGAGGAGCAGGACAGAGTGAAACTCCCCACAACACTGTGTTACGCAAAACAAAAGGTGAGCAACTTGTACCTAAAAGTTACATGAAGGGAAACAATATTTTAATGTTTACTTTTTACATTTTGTATTCATAGTGTGGTGTTTTTCATGTTCTTATTTGTGATAGTTCTCTTCAATGTCACTTTCAAATAAAATGAGAAAAGAAAATGTGCCTTTCACTGGTGTTTAGTTCAGAAATGTGTTTACATTTACATTTATTCATTTAGCAGGTGCATTTATCCAAAGCATCTTACAAATGAGGAAATATAATAAAATAAATATATATTTATTTTTCTTCCAGGTGGGGGCTGTTTTAGGTGCTTTTCCTATTCAATAAAGACAGACATCTGAAACTAACTTGACTTCCTTTTTTAATAAACTTGAGAGCCCCTACACACATTTCCACATGCGTTTACCCTGAGCGTGCTTCCCTTTCTTGGTCCCCCACTACAACAAACATAGAACAATTGTTCCTATTGTCACATCCTTTCTCTTTTTTTAAATTTTTTTAATTTTTTTTTTTTAACTTGCTACATATAACTAGCATTCTGAACAGCTCTTAATTTCTGGTACAAACAAAAAAATAAAACTTAACTTATAACTTCTGTATATTAATTTCACATTTCTTCTCTCTTTTTTCTTTTATTTTTTTTATGTGATATAGTCTTTTAAGTAGTGAGGTTTCTTTATCAAACGTCCTGCTTTCGTGAGAACAGATGTTGGGATGTCTGTCTGTTTGGTGTTCTGCATCTGATTTTCCACATTGTTGGATGTTTGCGATTGAGCATCTGTTTGGTTAGAGACTCTGGGGGTCATTCCTTGGTCTCTTCGGAGATGTCTCCTGTTCCTCCTTATTACACCTCCAGACACCAACTGGACACTGTAGGATCTCGAGTCGATGGGCTCCATCACCGTCCCCTTTCTCCAGATCTTATGAGGCTCAAATGGTTGTATTCTCACAGGGTCGCCTTGTTTTAGTGTGTCTAAGTCTTTGGCTGATCTGTTGTAGTATGTTTGTTGCCGTTGTTGATTCTCTCAAAGAGTTCTGAATCTTTGGTTGCAAGAGGCTGGTTTTCGTGGGTAGAAGCATCTTTGTGCGACGGCTCAGTAACCTCTGTGCTGGGCTGGTTGACAATCCATGTGTTGGTGTGTTTCTATGATCTAGGATTGCTAAATATGGATCCTGTCTTGACATTTGTGCTTTAAGCATCAATCTCTTGGCAGTTTTTACTGCTGATTCTGCCTTGCTATTGCTCTGAGGATAGCCAGGTGATGAGGTTTTGTGCAGAAATGCCCAATGGTGACTGAACTTCTGGAACTCCTGTGACGAAAACTGTGGGCCATTGTCAGAGATGACGATGTCTGGAATACCCTGACGGGCGAAGTGACCTTTCAGCTTTCTTATAACAGTAGTAGATTTGGTGTCTGTCAGATAATCAATTTCCCAAAAATTGGAATAGTAGTCTACTGTAATTAGATAGTTCTTGTTGTCAAAAGTAAACAGGTCCGTGCCTACCTTGGCCCAAGGTCTGTCTGGCAAATCATGTGGACGCAGTGTCTCCTTTTGCTGGTTACAATAAACTGCGCGGCAGGTGTCACACTGCTGTACATATGATTTGATCTGCTCGTTCATTCCTTGCCAGTACACACACTCTCTGGCCCTCCTCAGGCATCCTTCCACACCTAAATGAGAAGAGTGTATACATTGCGTTATCTCCCTCCAAAGCTGCTTAGGGATAACAGCTCGTTCACCTCTAAAAACAATGCCATCCTGGTAGCTCAACTCCTCTTGAAACAGGTAATAGTGACCTATTTCTTGTGGTATGTCAGCCTTGTTCTTTGGCCAACCTTGTAATATGGCTTTAATCAGTGTTTGCAAAGTTTTGTCCTCTTTTGTTGCAGAACGAATTAACCCAAGTCTGTCTGCTGAGATCGGTACAGGCTGTGTCATGTTAATTGTCTCTAACTCTGCTTCAACAGCTCCAGTGGGCGTGCTCTCCGGCAGATATGCTCTACTTAGTGTGTCTGCTAGCCACATCTCTGGCCCTGGAACATACTCAACCTCCACGTCATATCTTTGAAGTCTCAGCATCATACGTTGGAGTCGTTTAGGTGCACTCAGTAGTGGCTTACGCAGGATATTTTCCAAGGGTTTGTGATCACTTTGTGCTGCTACTTTCCGTCCGTATGTATAGTGATGAAACCTTTCCATCCCGAACAGCAGAGCTAATAACTCTTTCTCTATCTGTGCGTAGCCCCGTTCTGTGCGTGTTAGTGCTCTGCTTGTGAATGCTACTGGTTTACCTCCTTGCATGAGTGCAGCACCAAGGCCTCCCTCCGAGGCATCACATTGGATGCTAAGTTCTTCATCATGGTTGTAATAATTCAACATTTGCGATTGTTTCTTTTATTTTACAGAATGCCTCTTCATGCTGCGCGGTCCATCTCCATTCGCAGTCTTTGTGCGTCAACTGTCTCAGGGCCTCACACTGGTCTGCAAGATGTGCACAAAACTTTGACAGGTAATTTACCATCCCTAGTAGTCTCTGAACTGCTTTTACATCTGTTGGTTTCTGCATGTGTGTTATTGCTCTAACTTTGTCTGGGTCTATTTTCAATCCATCAGATGTCAGGAGGTGTCCGATGTAAGAGACTTCTCTTTGTCTCAATTTCAACTTATCAGCATTTAGCTTGATACCTTTCTCTCTGCATCGCGCTAGAAATGCTTTCAGTTTTTCATCATGGTCTCTCTCAGCAGATTCTTGTGTCTCTCCTTGTCCTGTAATGAGCACATCATCGGCAATGATGTATATTCCTGGCAGGCCCTCTAATGCGAGTGTGAGCTTCCTCTGAAAGATTTCAGGGGCCGTACTTATGCCCATGGGCATACGCAGCCATCGATACCTGCCGAACGGGGAAGAGAATGTGGTGAGATAGCTGGATTCTTCCTCCAGCTTGACGTGCCAGAATCCACTTTTAACATCGCACGCAGTAAACACTTTGGCTTTTGACAGTTCAGGGAGTATGTCATCAATAGTGGGTAGTGGGAAATGACTGCGCTTTAAAGCTCTGTTTAAAGGTCTTGGATCTATACATACTCTGAGTCTGTCGCTGGGTTTCTGTACGACCACCATACTACTGATCCAGTTCGTACTCCTCTCTACTGGTGCACTGATTCCTCTCCTCTGAAGATCTTGCAGCTCTTCCTTCAAAGGTTTCATCATAGCTACTGGAACCCTTCTTTTTGGGAGTTGTACAGGTTTTACAGAGTTGTCAATCTCAATTTTGTACTCTCCCTCCAGGCAGCCATCACCCATGAATACATCAGCATATTCAGTCTTTATCTGCAGTAGTGACCACTGGCTGGTTGCAGGCTTTTCTGTGGTGACTATACTGTCTATTGCAAGAATGTTCTCGTAATGCACTTTGATGAGCTTCATAGCTTCACTTGCTCTCTTCCCTATTAGGGGGACAGTACAGTTGTTATCCACCACCTGGAATTCCAGCCTGTACAGTTTGTGGTTTCTCGGGTTTCTTACTTTCAGTTTGCACTTTCCTAGTGGTCTCACTTTGCTTTGGTTGTACATTATTAGCACAGTCTTTGTATCCTCCAGGTTTATATCTGGGCTCAGCAGACTGATAGGAATTACATTACAGCTTGCTCCACAGTCAATCTGAAATTTCACAAGGTCCTTTCCCAAAAGCATCCCTGCATACAGCTGTGTTTTCTTTTCATTGTCTTTCTCTTTTTTGTTTACAGTCTCTGGATTTGCTACACCCACAGTGAGGATGTCCTCATACTCATCACTGTCCTGTTCAGTCACTTTGTTTACTGATTTATGGTTTCGTTGTCTCATCTGGGCTCTACATTTAACTGCAAAGTGATTTGGCTTTCCACACTTTTTACATTTCTTACCAAAAGCTGGGCATTTCTGTTTGTTCTTTTCATGCTCTTTACCACAGAATCTGCACGTGATCATACTGCCGGGTGGATGGCGATCTAGACAGGCTCCTTGTCTGATGGCATGCACCTCTTCTACCGCGGCACCTGCAATGGCTTTGCTGTTCTGCCGCGACAGCTCAGCTGCTCTGCATATACGTATGCACGTCTGAAGTGTTAAATCTTTCTCACGAAGCAGTCTCTCTCTCGTTGTTAATTCCGCATACTATTCTGTCACATATGAGTGAGTCTTTGATTTCTCCAAAGTTGCATGTTTTAGCGAGCATTCGTAACTCCGTGACGTAATTATCGATCGACTGTTCAGCTCCCTGGCTTTTTGAGAAGAATCGATAACGTTCTACTGTCTCGTTTATACTGGGATTACAGTGTTCATCAAACTTTGCAATAATGTTCGTTACCGTTTGTGCATCCGCGGCTACATCGCTCATCAGAGTTTCCAGCAGTTCCCGACCGCTCTCGCCTATGAGGTAGTAAAACAATTTAACCTTCATCTTTTCCTCCGTGTCCGACATTGTCAGCTCCAAGTAGAGATAAACTGGTCCCTCCAGGATTTCCAGGATTTGGACAGATTGTCAGCGTCCATGCATAACGGTGATGTGGGCGTTAATCCGTCCATCTTGCAGCTCTGCTCAGATGCAGCTCACCGCCGTCTAATTCTTAATTTGTAAACAATCTAAAAGTGCCCACGCTGCCACCATGTTTTAGGTGCTTTTCCTATTCAATAAAGACAGACATCTGAAACTAACTTGACTTTCTTTTTAATAAACTTGAGAGCCCCTACACACATTTCCACATGCGTTTACCCTGAGCGTGCTTCCCTTTCTTGGTCCCCCACTACAACAAACATAGAACAATTGTTCCTATTGTCACAGGGGCAAGTTAAGAGTTCATGGAAGAGGTGGGTATGTAGCTTTTTAGTTCTTAAATGCATGCAGTTATTTTGTACAGACACTTTTTTCATCAATTATACAGAAGACGGAATATATTGTTATATGTGTATATGTAGCCGAGTTAGCAATAGGTCCAAAATCACTGGTAGTGAGACGATATAAACTCTCCTGAATAGTGTCAGTGTTGTAGCAGTCGCATCCTTCATCAGAGGCACCATTACTTTAAGAGCTTACAAGCGAGACTGAGTAGTCACTAATGTATGACGTCACACACTCGCGACAGCGCCAAAGCTCCGGGTCCGACACGTGCGAACGTGTGTGCTAAGTTGAAAGCCTGACTGTGATTACCTCTGGATACTGTTGCCACGCCGAAGGAAGCACAGGGCAGCGGGATGGCATGATTTTCAGATTATATTGTATACGCTTTCATATTTGTTTATTTGACAGTTTATGTAAAAGGTTTTGTTTATTTTTGCATTTTCTCTGTCTGAAGAGGGGACAAAAGCATTTGTACATGAACCAATGAGTGTGAGTGATGAACCGTGTTGGCTAGTCGCCATTTTGAAAGTAAGTTGGTTCATACTGTAAGCTGTTTTTGAATGTATTTTGTAATGTAATTTTGAAATGTGTGTGTACTTTTAACTCAGTGGTTGTTCTTGTCTGGTAGGAAAAGCCACTACTGTTGTTTTGGTTCTGTTTATGTTTATGGTTATCCTGTCATAGACTCCAAAGATTGTGCTGTACGGGGGTCACTTGTTACTGTTGGGAACTCCAAGTTTTAACTAAATTAAAGCCAACTCCCTCCCGGGTTAGTCGGGGAATAAAGACCCACAAAATTATCAGAGTGTTGTGTGTGGTCCCTCCTTTAACACCTGGCTACATATATATAAACACATTTTCAAGATGTGAAATTGATGAGTCAGTCCTCAGTACAGACATAATGTGTTAGCATTAAATGTGTTTATTTAAAGCTGATTAGGGTAACTAGCATTAATCCAAACAGTGCAGTTCAGTGTTACATTAAAATAACAAATCATGCAGTAATATATTTATAAATAAAAATACTCACTTAGCTTTTCTGGAGGCTTTGACCACTGGCAGCAGCCTCAGAAGACATTCCTCTGATGGGTCATATTTCCTCAAATTAAACACATCCAGCTGCTGTTCTGAGTTCAGTAACACAAACACTAGAGCTGACCACTGAGCAGGAGAGAGTCTGGTTCCTCTGAGACGACTGTAACCTTCTCTGTTCAGGTATGTTTGTACTTCCTGCACTAGAGAATGATCATTCAGTTCATTCAGACAGTGGAACAGATTGAGGGATTTCTCTGGAGATGGATTCTCCCTGATCTTCTCCTTGATGTACTCGACTGTTCCTGTCTGTGGTATTAAGAGAGTCTGATTGGACTCCAGTGAAAGACCCAGAAGGAAGCGGAGGAACAGGTCCAGGTGTCCATTCTCACTCTGTAAGGCCTTGTCCACTGCACTCCTGAGGAAATCAGACATGTTTGGATTTCTGATGAAATTAAAAAGTCCAGTGCTTTGCTCCACTAGCACATTTGTTTTTCTAAAGATAAAGCAGAGAAATGCATATAAAGCAGCCAGAAATTCCTGAACACTCAGATGCACAAAGCTGAACACCTTCCCCAGGTGAAGCCCAAACTCCTCTCTGAAGATTTGGGTACACACTCCTGAGTACACTGACACTTCTCTGACATCAATGCCACACTCTCTCAGGTCTTCCTCATAGAAGATCAGGTTTCCTTTCTCCAGCTGTTGGAAAGCCAGTTTTCCCAGTGCCTGGATACTCTCTCTGGTCTGCTGAGGATCAGGGTCACATTTCTGATGGTACTTTTGGTCCTTGTGTTTGATCTGAAAGATCAGGAAGTGTGTGAACATCTGAGTCAGAGTCTTGGGGATCTCTCCACTCTCTGCTTCACACAAAATCCTCTCTAGAACAGTTGCTGAAATCCAGCAGAAGACTGGAATGTGGCACATGATGTAGAGGCTTCTTGAAGACTTAATGTGTGTGATGATTTTATTGGCCATGCTCTGATCACTGATCCTCTTCCTGAAGTACTCCTCTTTCTGAGGATCACTGAAGCCTCGTACCTCTGTTACCTGGTCTACACACTCAGGAGGGATCTGATTGGCTGCTCCTGGTCGAGAGGTTATCCAGAGGAGAGCAGAGGGAAGCAGATTCCCCTTGATGAGGTTTGTCAGCAGCACATCCACTGAGGCTGACTCT
>CM040983.1:28719778-28731174 GCA_022985145.1 Pangasius djambal | reverse complement strand
CTTTATCTGTGTAATCTTCTTCCCTAGTTGTGGAGATTCTCGAGTGAAATAGCTGAGGCCACGTACGGAACATATGAAGTTCCACTGAAGCAGTGATGAGACTGAACATGACTTTTGGTGCTCATGTTATACACACACGCCACTATATTAGGAACACCCCTTACTCATGCACACAAGCCACTTTATTAGGAACACCCCTTACTCATATATATATATATATATATATATATATATATATATATATATATATATATATATATATACACACGCCACTTTATTAGGAACACCTCTTACTCATGCACACAAGCCACTTTATTAGGAACACCCCTTACTCATACACACCACTTTATTAGGAACACCCCTGTGTGCACGCGCACAGTACCATCGTGTTTCCTGTAGATGGCAGTAAAAACACATAGTTCACTCAAAGGCTGTACTTTTCATCCGAACGTTTAGTTAGATGGAGAACTTGTGCATTTTCCTGTAGATGGCAGTAAAGACTCTGAAATCTAATTCAATGCTTTTCAAACCTCATCTCAAACGATATTGCCAAAGTCCTCATAGCAACCGTTACATCTGTGGGAAAAAGTAGAGAAAAAACAAAGAAGAAAAGAAAAATAAAAAGAGAAGGAACATGCCAAGCTGGGACTATTCGCAGGGCATAGGTGCTTGGTAAGGCGTGGCACTTGCCCATTTCAGGAGAGACCACTTTGCGCTGCCTTAATCAAACACCGAGAGACGAATGAAAACGAAGGCTATTTATGGAGCAGATAATCACTACACTTCTCGATGATGGTAGATTTAAAATAAACAAACAAATAAATAAATAAATCCTCTAAACAATTGTACATGCTAAAAAAGATGTGTAGTAATGAATATTTCACTATAAGTACTAATCATGTTTCATATTTACTACAATACCTAATTAGAAATAAAATGCACCGTAAAAAAAATAAAATGTTTTCTTATTGTTATTGTTTGTTTGCCGAGGTGCATTATGGGAGAATTCCAAAGTTCCATTGCATCCTGTACGTGTCTCTTAGTTCAGTGCTTTGTTCTTTACGTGTTTTTCACAAGTTGAAGAACAAAAAATTTGGATGAACTAAAATGTTAATAAAAATAGAAACCACTAAAGAAGCAAAGCCAGCGTGTTAAGGTTATAAATGCCAATTCCAGTGTAGACTCTGGAGATGTGCCGTTCATGAAGGAGGAGTCGATTCTTCAAAACGACTCTTTTAGGTGAAGTGGCATATAGGAGCGTTTTGGAGTCTTTTCTTTTCTTTTCTTTTCTTTTCAGGCATGTAGACAATGCTGTTAGTCGTGCAGTGGAAGTGAGTGGAAATGGTTTGGTGTAAAGCTTTTTCCAGCATCTGAGCTGTTGGTGAGCGGTGAGTTTACTTGTGTAAAAACTTTCCACAAGGCAGAGGCCGCTAATGAAAATAAAGCTGTGTTTGTTGATTTAATTCTATTGTAGACTTTTTAACTAATTCCTCTTCAAAACTCACAAGATCTGTCAATATAATTAAACCAGGAGGCTATTTTGATTCATTATAAAAGGGACATTTTAATTTGGTAGACAATCAAACCCACAGATTCACAGTTCACAGTGATGTATTTCTTGTTTTATTTCAACATCTCAGCATCTTTGCCTTGTGGTCAACAGGGCACACATCTGCACCATGTGTACAGAGTCATGTATTACCAGAGATTTCCTTACCAAGGCTCAACAAGTTCATGGCACCAGGACAATCTGAGACCACTGCTGTGGAAACGGATCATGATATTTAAAGAAATACAAGCAACTGGGGCAGACTCGCCTCATCACTGAATTCACACAAGAGTTTGTCTTTCAGTTTTTCTTCCATAATTAAGTGAATATTTTAAACTGTTCCTGACACACTACTGATTATTGTAGATGGTGAACATAATTTTCAAACCTGACCAAATCATTTTTAAATTGAAATAATTTCAAATTCAATAAACTGAAAACCGATCAGTGTTTTCTTTAATAAAATAATAAATAAGTAAGAAATCTCCAGACACTGCAGCACTGTCAAAACACTGCATCAAGAGTGCTGTTCTTTAGGTGCTAATCCAATTCAGAAATTATATATTATATATTCATTTTTATAAATTATATAATCATATATTTACATGTCTATAGAGCTTTTAATTTTTTATGGTTAAATGTTCCTGTCCACTGTGGCATAAACTGGACAGAGCTCTCTTGGTTGCTTGCGTACTACTGGTATTTGTCATTCCTTGAATATAAATTAAAGATGAAAAATGATTTTTGACATCATACTCATCTGTTGTGTAACACTATCACTCATTATTTAAACAACTGTAGCTGTATTTAACATGAACCACAGTCTCTGCTTTACTCAGGTCTCTAACTAGCTGAGTGTTTGTGTTCTTTGCTATTTTATCAGATGTGTTCTTCCCATTTGGAAAAAAAAATCTTAATCCTTTATCATTTGTAAAATATTTATTTTAATGATTTCTACCTTTGAATAAATGTATCCGTACACATTTATTTATTTATTTATTTTCATCATCTGCCAATTTGAAATGTCCCTTTTATAATGAATCAAAATAGCCTCCTGGTTTAATTATACTGACAGATCTTGTGAGTTTAAAGAGGAATTACTTAAAAATTCTGCAGTAAAATTAATGAATCTTTATTATGAACATAGAGTAGTAAATATAAAAACGTTTACCCTTTATACTCATAAATACTGTGACCTGTTGTGTGTTGGTTTTGTTATTTATTTAAATTTCAGTTTGTGTACAAGTTGCTTTGGGTGTGTAGGAGCTCGCTTTCGGTGTTATTACCGCTACGTGTCTAAAAGCCGCGCCCCTGAATTGCACGAGCGGCCTGATTAACCGTAGGTTTCAGGAAGAGCGGCTGCTTTAACCGCAGTACATTCAGCATAGTGGATCTCAGGTAGTGGGCGAGCTAATGCACAGTTCAGGAGCTTGGCTAAGCAGCTCTATCTTAGCTTTTAAAAAGAGAAGTTAACAGCCTCATGTGGGGAAAATGGAGAGAGAGAGAGGTGGAGTGTGTGCTGTTGGTGTTGTATAGGGGTTTGTATAGCTAATGAAGCTACATGAATGGCGTCATAAGTATCGCGGTCGTAAAAACAATTGTTAGTCCCCGAACCCCCACTACGTTTTTTTTTTTTAAAATTGTAGTTCTGAATTTATTTGATTATGTCTTTGTCTGTTGCACTTTATTGAAATTCAGTTTAAAAAATGGATATTGAGGTGGACCTGTTGATGTAATTTATATCAACCTTATATCCTGATCTTATATATTTCTGTAAAGCTGCCTTGTGACAATGTCCATTGTTAAAAGTGCTATACAGATTAAATTGAATTGAATATAATTTCAGTTTTTGCTTTCTGTTTGGACATATGCAGTTGCAGACTCTTTCCTTTTTCACTTGGTTTATTTAAAAAACGTTTCAAATATACAGAGATTAAAAAGAAGAAAAATAAACCTGTTCTTTACTGTTGGCCCAGTAGGTCCTGTATGTACTGAGTGGTTTCCAGATAGATTTCTGTGCCAAGCAAATTGGTTTGTTTAGTTTTGGCACAAATTTATCTCCATACATGTACCCAGGCTGTACTCACTCTAATCCCTACTCATTCCACTGGAGAACCATGTGCCCTAAATAGTGCAGTAACACCGAGTACACTAGAGCAGAGAGATGTTCACTCTGAACAGCTGAGACACTCACTGTCACCATGGTTACGAGAAGATTCCTCATGAACAGTCAGAAAGTTCAGCTCAGAGTTCACGAGTCGTGACACAACATTGAAGTTTCTCAGTGTGGTGGAACACGTGTTAGTCCTGGTAGTAGTCCATGCTAAGTGTGATTACAGTGCAGTCCTCACACACCTGAACTGTTGTGTTTCAGTCACAGTCACTGTTTATTTTGCACTACACATAGTGTAAAAAACATGTACACACAACATACACTGCCCGGCCAAAAAAAAGTGGCTGTTTAGATTTTAATAGGCAAATACATAAGAGTCTATGAATGGATCATTATTAGAGTGATTATAATGTTTCTAGCATGTTATATGTTTGGCAACAGTTCTTTTAATCTTAAAAGATGAAGTGTGTAGCTTTTTAGTTCTTTAATAACCATGTAGAAAGACGTATCATGGCCATATTCTAGGATGACACTGCCAAGATTCATCAGGGTTAAAATTGTGAAAGAATGGTTCAGAGAGCATAAAGAATCATTTTCACACATGAATTGGCACCTCTGAGTCCTGACCTTAACCTCAGTGAAAGTCTTTGGGATGTGCTGGTGGAGACTTTACAGAGTGCTCACCTCTTTCATTGTCAGTACAAGATCTTGACCAAAAACTGATGCACCTCTTGATGGAAATAACATCACAACATTTATTTCCATCAAGTGGTGCATCAGTTTTTGGTCAAGATCTTGTACTGACAATGCAAGAGATGAGCACTGTTTAAAGTCTAAACAGCGACTTTTTTTTTTGGCCGGGCAGTGTATAAACAAAACTGTATTAAATAAAGGGAATACATACAATGCATGTAGTTAAAGGGTTTCAGAGGTTTTTTTTTACTTAAAAAATGTAAATATCTTAAATAGTCTAACTACCATGGTTACTATTAAAACAAATAAGCAAACAAGGAACAATTTTTTAATGAAAAAAAGAATTAAATCAATATTACAACTGTGAATAAATCATCTGTAGAGAAATATATGTTTCACTGTTATATTACAACAAACTGAATGAATCCATGTTGAGCAGAAACACACTCTGAAAAATAAATAAAAATAAGGAGCTAAAAATGAGCTATAAACAGCTACAACGCATGAATGTGTATTTGTGTAATCAGTGTGATGATGTGATGATATCCATGATTACCATTAAACATATTAGCAAACAAGGAACAATTTTTGAGTAAAAAGGATTAAATCAATATTACAACTTTGCATCAATCATCTGTGGAGAAACAAATGTGTCACTGAATGAAGCCATGTTGAGCAGAAACACACTCTGATTAACTTGACAAATACACAGTCATGTGAAAAAATTAGGACACACCATGAAACCCTGTGTGTGTGTGTTTTTTTACATAGTTAAACATATGAACATTTGATCTTCATTTTAACAATATTGGGAGATTCAAGTAATATAACTAAACAAATAAAACCAAAGAAAAGTCTTTTTAAAATGAATTGTAAAATCCAATTCCTTGGAAAAGGTAAGAACACCCCCACATTTATTTGTACTTAAAATGGCTAAAATTACCTACAGGTGTCCTAACATTTTCTCAGTTGAAATACTCATTTCTTTTGTTTAATAAATGAAAACAAAGTGATTTTTTGTTGTTTACATGCAATTACATCACTTTCATCTACAGGTACAAATTAAAACAAGATCAGAAATTGAGATGTTGATATTTTTCTGAATATTTAATGGGGTGTCCTAATTTTTCACATGACTGTGAGGAGCTAAAAATAAGCTATAAACAGCTGCAACACATGGATGTGTATTTGTGTAATCAGTGTGATGGTGTGATGATATCTCTGTGTTGTGTGTAGACACTGAAGGATTTGACTTTGGATTGTAAAATATGTTATTAAAGCCTGAAGTAACTTGTAGCTGAGTGGATAAAAGGATGTGATCAGTCACTGTTATTGTTATGGAACTTCTACATGTGAATATGAATGATTCAGCTCCCAAACTGCTGGAAATGTGGGACGGGTTCTAACACTTCCCCAAAACTGCTTTATCCTGGAAAAGAGGTTTGAGGTGAGACTCCTGTCATACGCCAGTCCTGATGAGTTTATTATCCTTAAGAAGAGAAGACCATCAGTGTAAACAGACATCATCAGAATAAACACCAACAAACACACACAATAAAACTGATGATATTATATATTACACAGTGAATATTATTGAGTATCATATAGTACAGTACAGTAAAGAGGCAGTAAGTCAGTAACTCACTGTAGTGTCTCCAGTTTACAGTGTGGATCCTTCAGTAGATCAGAGAGCAGCTTCACTCCTGATTCTCCTGTATTATTACCGTACAGATCCAGTTCTCTCAGGTGTGATGAGGAGTTTGACCTCAGAGCTGAAGCCAGAGCAGCACAACCTTCATCTGTAAGGTTGCTCCAGACCATCTCTCAAGATCTCCTCCCATTCATCACCACTATCGTCAATGGCTCCCTAACATCTGGTCATGTACCAACCTCATTAAAGAAAGCAAGGGTTATTCCCATCCTGAAGAAACCCTCTCTAGATCCTTCTGACATCAGCAACTACAGACCGGTATCACTTCTCTCTTTTCTTTCTAAAACCCTTGAACGTACTGTCTATAATCAGCTGTCTCTTTATCTCTCACAGAACAAGCTCCAAGTGCCGGTTTGGGATAATCAAACCGGCACACTCCACAGAGACTGCCCTTCTGGCAGTCACGGAGAAGCTACATGCCGCTAGATCAGCCAAACTATCTTCAGTCCTCATCCTCCTTGACCTTTCAGCAGCGTTTGACACCGTGAACCACAAGCTCGGATATCAGCATGTCCGGCAGACATTTCATCATGGATGATCGCTCATCAGCTGAAACTTAATCCCACCAAAACTGAACTGCTGTTCATCCCAGGGGATTCATCCCCATCTCAGGATCTTGCAATCTCCCTGGACAATTCTCTGATCTCGCCTTCAGTTACTGCACGCAACCTTGGGGTAACCATGGACAATCAACTGTCCTCTCCTCTTTAAAACAAAATGGAGGGATGTGTGAAAAAAGCAGAACTCATAAGATGAGTTATCACATTAGCTAAGTTATTCATCTGACCAATGTGTTTATATTAGCATCCTTCATTGCTTTTATTCTAAGTAACATCAATTATTCACATTAAAAACTACTTACACAATAATCCTCACTAAATCAATATACTCGTTTCCATTAAGGTAAAAACAAGAAAAAATGTACTGTAAAAACGTGTGTGTGTGTGTGTGTGTGCGTGTGCATGTGTATTTATTGCCCTACCTCACTGCCCTTTGCCCTCTGCAGAATAAACCAAGTAGGTCAGTGAAGGTGAAACTCAGCAACTCCATTTTGTGAGGAGGGGAAAATAAACCATTTCAGGAGTATAAACACAGTGAGTATCTAAATCTAAAGCTATAATATATAAACATAGTGAGTATCTAAATCTAAAGCTGTAATATATAATCACAGTGAGTATCTAAATCTAAAGCTATAATATATAAACACAGTGAGTATCTAAATCTAAAGCTGTAATATATAATCACAGTGAGTATCTAAATCTAAAGCTATGATATATAAACACACTGTAGTGACACTAGATGCAGAAGAGTTTTGTGGGTTTGTACTGAAGGATTAATGTACACAGGTTGTTTTGTGACTTGATACCGTGACTATTTCCTGTAAGTGAACTCTGTGCTGATACAGGGTTTGATTTAATACACCGATGTTGGATTGAAGTAAACGTGTGTACTGCTGTAAACTAGAGAAGGAGACATGACCTCCAACATGAGTGTTCCTGGAAAACTGGACATAAAAAAATATGAGAGGTGAGTTACTTTTGAGAGATGAGGAACTAAACCTTGCTTTAAGGTGTTTAATTGCAGTGAATATATCACTGATCTCATCCAAGAACAGTTTAGAGAAATCATTAACTGAGAGAAGAGTAAAAGGACTATGTAATGTGTAGCATAAGAGCAGCATAGCTTTGAGTCAGTGAACTCTACAGGCTTTAAGACCCAGCTGAGTCAGTTAGCTGTGATTGGGACTCCTGACATCAGAGTAATTCCTGAAGTATGAGGCGAGTCTCCTGTGTGAATAAGTGTGCAGACTGTAGCTGAATTAAAAAGATGGAATTATTGGTGTTTAAAGATGAACACATAGTTTAACAGTGCTGAGACAGCAGAGTATTAATTATTGCTGATATTTCTGTTGTATTTCTAGAATGATGGAGGGAAAGAGATCAGACTCACCAGAACCCAGCTGTGTGTCCATGAAGAGTGACCAGTCAATGGGATTTCCACTTAACTTCAGAGGCAGATCTACTGATGTGAGGTCAGTATAGTGAGGTGTTTTACGGCAGTGTTCCACCTGATCAAACTCACTTGTCTCATTATGAAGCCCCTCATGAGCTTTATCAGGTGTTGAAGCAGTAAAACACTAAACCGTGCAGTGCTGCAGCTCTCGGACTGGCAGTGAGGAAAACTGCTTTAAGAGTTCAGTTCAGCCTGCAGTCCCTGAGCTGGAGGCTCTGTGGTGCTACAGAAGAACACTTACACCTGGGAAATTAATGAAAATATAATTATTTCATTCATTCATTCATTCATTTAAACATTTGTTTCTAAATATGTTAGTGTCAGTCAGGAAATCCTGAAATCAGTGTATTGTGTTAAGAGGAGAGTGTTAAAAGTGCAATAATTGATTTTTCCATGTACACATCACTTAGAAATTTGCAGAACATGGGAAAAAAAACAATGGTCATGGCCTCAGCATAAGTGTATCATGCAGCTGAAAAAAATACCCTGTTTGGAAATCTGCTGAAGTCAGGCCTCATGTCTGTCATCTTATAGACACTCCCTAATGTCCCTTCACTCAGTCCCCATCTCAGCTTCCCTCAGGAGAGGAAAGAAACATCTCCAAAGCCTGTAAGCTCTAGGTTTGACACACTGTATGGCCAAAAATCTGCGGACATCTGATCATAACGTTCATACAGCATGTGCTTGTTAAACATCCCATTCGAGATTTAGTCCCAATTTGCTGTTATCCTCCACTCCTCTGGGAAGGCTTTCCACTGTATTTTGGAGCGTGGCTGTGGGGATTTGCCTATTGAGCCACAAGAGCATTAGTGAGGTCAGGTACTGATGTTGGGCGAGGAGGCCTGGGGGGCAGTCACTGTTACAGTTCATCCCAAAGGTGTTCAGTGGGGTCGAGGTCAGGGTTCTGTATAGGCCACTCAAGTTCTACCACTCCAACCATGGCAAAATTTGTCTTCATGTGATAATGACAGTGTGCACAGGGGCACTGTCATGCTGGAACAGGTTTGTGCCACTTAGTTCCAGTGATGGGAAACTGTAAAGTTATAGCCTACAAAGACATTCTACAGTATACAGTTGTGTGCTTCCAAATTTCTGGCACCAGTCTGGGGAGGAACCACATACGGGTGTGGTGGTCAGGTGTCCGCAAACTTTTGACTATATAGTGTACCTTCAATAAGGGACAGCCCCCCCCTAATCTGAGAATAGATGGGATATTATCAGCATGATTAGGCTAATTTGCACTAAACTGATTAGGCCTAGTTATATAGCCCAATATTACACTGATCCTGATGTTAGCCTAAGAACCTGATTATTTTACATAACGTAAACATTTATTAAACTACAACATACCGCATCATCCTCAGGGGAAGTCTGAGATAAACGGAACTGAGTGATTCCTCTGTCTTCTGTTCTTTAGCCCATCGAATATGATTATCACCTGCTGCATGCTCCACGGTAAACTGTACAGTACCACAACTGCAACATAGCCTCTTGTGTTTAACAGGTGAACCGTGCGACTGAGTCTCTATAACCACCACAATGATGCATTCTCACATAGTGTGTTCCCATCATTCCCTGCCGCATAACACTGAGTTTGAGTTTCTACACAATTTCTTGTGAAAGTGGTTTGATTTTAGTCACTATTGCGTTTTTCTCACCACTGTGTATGCATGAAATGATGTATATGAGAATACGGGACAAATCACGTCCCTTATTGACTCAATAAGAGACAGAGCATTTTACTTTTCAATCCCGTATTATAATGGACAGGTGGCAATCCATAGGTAAATGGTGCAATAAAGGCACTCTTCACCATCCTCCTAAATCCTCCTAAGAGGAATTTTGCTTATTTCTAGTGCTATACCTTCATTCATGCTGCTTTTGCCTATGTGAGCTAAAACTAAATGTTAAAATCCTAGTATCAGCCACCTGGCACACTGAAGACACAAAGCACTGAAGCTCGCCGATGTAACAAGCAGAGTACCTGTGTAACATGATTAGACAATAAATCACTCAGTCATCCTGTATATAAACTAGCCTATAGCCATGCTAGTCACTGTTGTTAACAGCTAGTGAAAGTGTTCTAGCTATGAAAGTGGACCACGGATATGCTCCAGTGTTGTCCAGCATCAAGGCGTCGAGTGGAACAAAATCAAAAATGGAAAAATGAAAAAAGAGATAGTCAGGTAGAGGAAGCTTTTCACTTTATCACTTTATCACCTACTTCTGTATAAGAGCTGTGTGCTGGGTCTGGGTAGATTATAAGGTATAATTAATTAAAGTCACTTGTTGTATAGAGAGTGAGCTCCATATATCAGTTCCTTATTATTCTGCAGTGTCTTACATTTATGCTGTGTATTATTGTTCTTACCACTCCACTGTTCATTATTATACATTTCCCAACTATTCTGTTATTCTATCATCATTATTCTGTAGTTAGGGATTTTTATCACCTAGATCTACGTAACAAAGTAAAGCAATAAATAATAATAAATAAACTAATTATAAACTTCTTATAAATAAACTGCCTCATTCATAAATTGAAATTGTCATGCTAATGCTAATCCTTGCTAATGATAGATGAGGTTTATTTGATAGTTGGTACTCTAGCTGAACTTTACTCTACCAGCCACCATAGATCCTGGTGGTGGGGCTTTGTGAACATGGGTGGAAATTGGGGCAGCTTAAGGAGTAAAAATCATAAATCATAAATGTCAACCCACATGCTTAACTGTTGGAGACCCAAACTTTAAAAAGTGCTCTTAAAAAAAATTACGTATCTTACTTTGTACCTCATGCACCTTTAAATATCTTTATCTTTGTGTTTTTTTGTGTGTTGTGCAGCTATGAATACATATAGTCCATATTACATGTTGTGTTTTTTTTGTTCACAGATCACTAAAGAAGATATCAAACATCAACAGAAATCAGTTGGAGTCCATATTCAAGGTGTGTATGACCTGTGTTGTTTTATCGATGTACAGCAGCATTATGGGTAATCAGACAGTTGTAACTGTGATGATAGACAGAGTTTTTTTTTTTTTGAAAAATAAAAGCATCTCTTACTGTGTAACATTATAATATTTAGATGTGTTACTGTGTGTTTCTAACCAGGAGCTGGAACACAAAGTCATCACTCTGATAAAGAATGAGGTGAAGAGGTTTAGGAAGCTCCTGAGTCCAGATTACCCAGCATGCAATGAGAGGGAGGAGGAGGATGAGGAGGATCTATACAGTGTCAGAGAGGGAGCGCTGAAGATCACACTGCACGTCCTGAAGAACATGAACCACACAGATCTCGCTAACACACTGCACAA